>APFE030623995.1:18681-29483 GCA_000404065.3 Pinus taeda
ATAACCAAGCCGACCTAACAATAATAATATAAAGGCACAAAAATAACAATAGAGAGATTCTATGGGGCACAGTAATAACAATATGGGGACAATAAGGGCACAACAACATTAATATGGGATACAACTACAATATTAATGGGGGCATGACTAGTATTATAGGGACCTAACAAATGTGGATTGCCTCCGACCATACTTTCCACCATTACTAGACACATCCGACATTGCAGAACAGTTCACACCAATAGAGTTAAATCCAAAATGCATTTAACAAGCTACAAATGATTGGATCATGGACACCCAGATCAAGACCACTCGTGAATAGAAGATCCAACTATATTGAGTTGTCAAACCCGACCAACTCTTGCACCAAGGCAAATGGCTTACCAGGGACCAAGTTCAACAGAAGTTTCCTCATCTCATGGAGGAACTCAATGCAATGGAGACCATTGCTTCCTAATGGGGGAGGATTGATCCAGATGGATATTGGTGGCCACCTGCCTATTCCACTTGGACCCTCACCATTGTTCTTTCAAATTTTTTATTTTTTATTTTTATTTTTATTTTTATTTTTTTTTTCAATTTCCTTAATTGTAGCACAATTTACTATTTTTTCGCAGTTTTTCGGGTCCTAAACTTTCGAATCCGTTTTGAAGCCCTAAACAATGTTTTTTTGGCAAAATTCTTTCGAATATCTCTATTAAAATTGCATCAACAACTATATTCCTCATAGAGATCTTTCCAACGAGGTATCATACGCGTCTAACAAAGATAATATGACCAAGTTACGACCCCGGGAAGTTGGTTGCCCAACTAACCCCAACAGGGCCCATAAACTCTTGGTGTTACATCTCCTCGAGTTAGGGTTTTGATTATTTAAGGTTTTCTCTTATTGTTCAGTAATAAAAAGGCCCTTGAGCCTCATTGTAACTGAGTTTAGAGGCATGTAGCTGCCACATCTCTTCTCAGAGATAAGCTACCATTGCTCGAGCTAGTCTTATTTCCATTATGTTTGTAAGCATATTTCAATATTTGATATTAATGAAATGAAGTGTTATTTCTGTTGCATCTCTATATTTATGGTTATATCTATAATTTGTTGCGTTCCTATTTAAATCTGGATCACCAAAGATCTACCACATCATCTACCGTGTTAGTGGTTGTCATGTGTCATACCACATCACTTCCACGTGTTTTCTCCTCAAGTTTCCATGTCATCGCTTTTCCACCTATCATGCCATGCCATTACCACGTGTCACTCAGAAAAGGGCCACTTGGTCACCCAAAAATTCCAAATCTACTTGCCATGTGTCATCACCTTAGGTTGCCACATCATCTCTCTACCACTGCTACCTATCTCCACATTTGCTGCAACGCCATGCTAGGGTCTGCTTCATTTCGATGATAGAAAATCCAATATTCAACCTTTTTCATTATGTCTTGCCTGTTACCCATCTAGGAGGCCTAGATGCCCATATGGCCTTAAAGCCCAAATAAATCTAGTTGATCTAGTATCTAACTCTTTCATCTATGTGACCAGTGAATGCACCCCCAAAGATTTGGATGCCTTGGTGGATCTCAAATGAGTCTGGATGCCCCAAGTGTCTAGATGAATCTGGCATCCTCATGTTTCTGCCAAATGCCAACGAGTTGCAGCCTGGATGACCTGGATACCTAGATTTATTGAAAGCATTTCTTCTTGCAAACATTGTCTTTACTTCAAAAGGATTTTTCTCCTCATTCCTTAGGATTTTGACCAAGTGCCATATACTACTAGAAAGATTTCTGAGAGGGCTATCCAGGCAAGCACTTTTCATGTGCTTTTGAGGTTGTTTCCTTCAGACAAAATGCCTCTAGAGATAGGCTACTAGGATACATCAAGCATTCAACAAACACAATACACATCAGTAACATTATCAACAAGCTCCCCCTAAACTTGTCATCACTTGACATCAATGACAAATTGCCAACTTGCTCAACATTACTGTCCTCACAAACAATTGACAACTGTTAATTTTACCACTTTTCAAAAGAAACATATAACAATTGACTATTCTTTATAAATATATAAATAAGTAATTGACATCTCTCTCTCTCTCTCTCTCTCTCTCTCTCTATTATATATATATATATATATATATATATATATATTATATAAGTAGGTAAAGTTATATAGTACAAAAAAATTAACAAATCATACTACTCAACCATGTTCATGATAGAAATTTCAATGGGACTTGTCACATACATCTTAAAACAATAACAATGCTTTCAACATCACAAGTGGATGTTGACGCCAAGGTTACCCCCGCTTACACCCATAGTATGCATATAAATGCATCCACTCATTAGTCCCAGGTATTTAACTCTCAAAGGAGTCAAATCATCAACCACAAATGGTTAAGGAACTCTTTTATCAGTTCCTTTATATCGAAACTCAATCACCCCACTTAAACCTCCTATCAGGACTATTCACCTCCTTATAACCTTCATTATCCCTTTTTATTAAAGCCTTCCTCAATCTTTCTTATCGAGACTGTTAAAACCCTTCGTAACATTTATACAACCCTTTAAGCCCACACACACACACACATATATATGTAGATATATATAACCTTTCCCTTTACTAACCTTGGTTCATATATAATAATCATATAAAAGCTTCTATCAATGCTCTTTTCCTTTACAAACCATTTACAAAGGAAAAACCCATTTACAAATGAAAAACCTCACAAACATACCTTTTTTCCTTTATACGGCCTCATCACACTTGTCGAAACCCATTTACAAAGGAAAAACCTCACAAACATACCTTTTTGCCTTTATACGGCCTCATCACACTTGTCGAGGTCACCTTTATGGCAATCCAGGTATCGCTCCTCCATGGAACACTACATATATGCCTCATCACCCCTTCCCCTCCAATATGCGACTATCGGAAGCGTTTGAATAAAGCTTAAGCCTTAAGAGACTCGGCACAACACTTTACCACATTACAAGGAATACACAGGAAAACCTCGCTACGAACCCTTCGCCGGATCTCAAATATTATACACCCGCCGCTATAACTCCGTCGGGTCTGTTTCTTTCGCTTCCCATTCGACACTTACTCCTTTGAACTCCGATAAGCGATTGCTCTGATCTCTGATCGTCGATTGGCACTTTATCGCTATCGGCGTATCGACATATCCACTGCCCTTCGCTTTGATCTCTGCGATTAGCGATCAGTGATTAGATCGCGCCTATTGATTTCGACTCTGATCCAACGGTCCTTGTTCAATCGCAAATCTCTATCACAACCTCCCTTCGGCCCACTCCAATATCGTTCCAATGGTTTCGCTGATGCGATGTTAATCCAGGTCGTTGATCTTAAAGATCCAACGGCTGCTGTGCAACCATACATCACTTCCTCGCTCTTCTGCTTCACTTAAGTTTTACGCCATTTCTTCAGGTTTCTATGGTTTCTGGGTTTTCCAAAGGCTCCGCCTTATGCTCTTCTACTACTCAATTCATTTTCGCTTGAGCTTAACTCTGCATGCTCCTTTGATCAATGTCACTTCAGAGCATTTCCTGATCCTTCAAGTGGATTCAATGATCCATTATGACTCCTTCGAATCACTCTTCTCCTCTGCGTAGTTCTTCAGAACTCTACCTGCAACCCTGTCACAGAACCTATGAATTCACGCATCAATCAATCATTACATACTTATTTCACACATTTACACAGTTCCCGAACGAACCTCTGTATATATAAATATGAACAAATGATTACAATCGAGACTTCTCTGTCTCTCACAGGCCTGTTCTTCAATATCTGGCCTCCTCCTCTACTCTACCCGTAGGCTTACATTTATACTAGAAAGCTCTGTTTAACTAATTCTGGTTCCATTCTTACATCTATTGAACTGACTCCTAAATCCTCTCTATCCTTTATGTCCACTTCTAATCTCCATTTAATTCCTAAGAGCTCTCCTTAGTTCCTCAAATCATGGTATTGTTTTAAGAGTCCTAATTGACTTTTAAATCTTTTGTCATTAATAACCACTCATGTTCTCATTTATTCAAGAGAATTTACAAACATCTCACATTATCTAATTAAAGCACTTAAAAGCCTAAATATTACATTGACTTGAGACTTAGGAAACTAACTTCCTAAAAATACATGAGCCCTTATGTCTACTTAATTATAATGATTTTCTCTTGGGTTGAATGCTCCTGCGTCAGACTCCCAAAGTAGAAAATATTCATGATCTCCTAATCATGTGTCTTCTAATATTTATCTTCCTGGATCCCATACTTTGTTTTGTAATTGCCCAAATGCTTTGCTCCTTTGCTGTTGTTGTATTTCCGCTGCCTTCTGTTTCATCTTCCTTTCCTTGTCAATCAAGTTCAAGTTTTGATTGATCATCCTTCCTGCTACTATCGTTTTCCTCCATATGGACTCCTTCATCATTAACTGCCACATTTCTTCAATCTCTGTCTCCAGTACATCCTTGGACTGGTCCATACCTTGCCACTTACTTCTGTCTCTTTCTCTCTGCTTCAGGTTGTTGCTGCTGTCCATTAACTCTTCAAATTGCTGTCTGTTTTATTCTACTTTTGCTCTTGCTACCATTCTAGACATTTCTCTTACTCTAGCTACCATTGTAGACATTGCCTCCACCCAAACTTCCTAAATATCTTTAAGGATATCTCCCTCTGCAACATCTAATTTCTGCATTGAATTTTGACTTTCCAGCATTCTCTCCAGCAATTGAACATTTTGGTTCCATGGATTAAATACTTCCACAAACACTTCTTCTTTCATTTTTATTTGTCTCCTCACCTGTGCCAAATTTCCTCCAGCATCTGCCACAAAACCTGCACTCACAAACCAGTTTTTAAAATTAAAAACATAAGGCTTCAGTGCCTTATTTTCCTTTGGCATCAATTCAGTTTGTTGTTCTATTTCTTTCTCCTCTGTCAACACATCAGTATGTTGTTTTGAATTCTCAAAAGAATTCATGAGACTGTCAATTAGCCTCACCTCCACATCATCTGTTTCAATGATGCCTCCCTGCTTTTGATCACGGTAGTGAACTTATTCTTCCTTAGCCTGCTGTTGGTTAACTCTTCTTTGAAATTGCTTGATTCTTAATGCCTCCCTTTCATCCTTACCCTCTTGTTCTTTAAGAACCTCCATATCATCTTTAAACAATCTCTTTCCTTCCCCAATGACATTCATTGGGTCATTTCTTTGGGACAACATTTCTTCAGTCTTCATTGAAATAAGACTGCCATCTTCCTCCTCTATGACAGCTCTATCATTTTGTTGCCTACTCCCAGGTGATTCTTCTATCTCCTTTTGATTTTGAGATCTTGCTATCTCAGTCTTGATCTGAACAGATTTCAGATTCTACTCCTCTCTCACAAACTCTAAAGTTTGTTCATTCTCCTGTGATGTACCTGCAATCATCCAAAAATTATTAATTTTAAAATCATAAGACCTGGTGGTCTTACTCAACTCTTCAATCATCACATTTCCTTGCCGCTCAGAATCTTCTACGTGATTCAGCTCGTCAGGCTCAACTTCATCTCCTTCCTTCACAAGGAATGGTTCTTGTCTTGTAAGAGCTCCAATTATTAATTTGTTAGTGAGTTCTTTCTGCTGTAACAACTCAATACTTTCCTCATTTGAGAGATCTTCATCATCATGCTCTGCTGCTCTAGAGTACCTTTTATCCCCTAAAACACATTTCTCCTCATACTTCAATTTAAGAGCTCTATTCAGCTTCACTTCAGAGTATTCATCTTCTGTAAGATACTCCTCCATGCTTTCGACAACTTCACAAGACTATCTATCCTCTCCTATGCATCCTGTAAACACACCAAAACTATTAGGTTCAAAGACACAAGGCTTGATGGCCTTATACATCAGCTCTTCATCTTCAGTTAGCATCTCCTCATGCTATTTTGAACTATCCCAATAGTCCATGAGATCTTCACTTGATCTCTATTCTTTAGCTTTAGTGTAGTCTTCACTTTCTCCCAGAATTTCTCCCTATTCTGGTTCACAAATGTACTCTTCCATTTCCAACTCAACTTCCTTGAGTTTTTCCCTCAACCACTTTACTTGCTTTTGTTGTATCCTTCTCTGCATCTCATGCCATTCCACTGGCTTCTTCATTAATACCCAACCTTGTCTCTGGTTATCTTCTAGCCGCATTGTTAACACATCAAGTTCTTTTCTCATCTCAGCCAACTCCTTGTCAATCTCCTCTTGACTCAGTCTCTTGCCATCTGCTTTGGCATTATGCTTCTCATTCCTCTACTGTGGCTTCTCTCTAAACCTCTGCTATGACTATCAGTAGTCATCTTCTTGTCCTCCTTCTTCATGAGCTCCTCACTCATCTACAACAAGCCTCTGCAATAGCTAGTCCTCCTCACTGCAATCTTACCTCACTAAGCCCTCCTCACTCAATCTTTCGGTAAGGACGGGTCCTCTATCTGGAACCTCCTCTTGAGAAACACCTTTGCTCCTTCTAGGCTTCTGCAATCTCTCACTCTCTCTTGAGAACACTTCAGCGGTCCTCTCTGTCCAACCTCTTGTTGGATTCTTCAAGTTCATTGCCATTTTTTCTTCAGAGTGTTTTCCTTACTCTGTCTTCAAGAACACATATGGTTCTCCTCACACAACTTCTCTTGTTGTCCTTTGCTGAGATGTTTCATCTGCAACCGCAATCTTCAATTTCAATTTGAAACAAAACACACTATTTTACCTACAAGATCTATGTATGATCTTGTTCTCCCATTCTTATGCACATTGAATGGATTGTCCTCTGTTTGGTCTCTAAGTCCTCTTTCCTTCAGAACTTGTACTAAGCAATCCTGCTCTCACTTTTCTTCAAGAAATCCTCTGTTCCTGTCTACTCCAAGCCTCTGTTGGAACTGCTACAATCTCCCAGGAACTTCGAAAGTTCCCCTTACAATCTTCTGCTGTAGTCTCTACCATTCATTCACTTAACTTGTGCACATTACCTTCTTCTATGTGTAAACTCCTTTTCATAGGAGATCTTTCCCGCTTTGATTACGATTTTGCTCTAATACTACTAATGACACCAGGGTTACCCTCGCTTACACCCACAATATGCATATAAATGCGTCCACTCATTAGTCTCAGGTATTTAACTCTCAATGGACTCAAATCATCAACCACAAATGGTTAAGGCCCTCTTTTATCATTTCCTTTTATATCAGAACTCAATCACCCCGCTTAAACCTCTTATCGGGACTATTTACCTCCTCATAACCTTCATTATCCCTTTTATTAAAGCCTTCCTCAATCTTTCTTATCGGGACTGCTAAAACCCTTCGTAACCTTTATTCAACCCTTTAAGCCCACATATATATATAACCTTTCCCTTTACTAACCTTGGTTAATATATAATTATCGTATAAAAGCTTCTATCAATGCTCTTTTCCTTTACAAACCATTTACAAAGGAAAAACCCCGCAAACATACCTTTTTGCCTTTATATGGCCTCAACACACTTCTCGAGGTCACCTTTATCGCAATTGGGGTATCATTCCTTCGTGGAACACTACATATATGCCTCATCACCCCTTCCCCTCCGAGATGTGACTATCGGAAGCGTTTGAATAATGCTTGAGCCTTAGAAGACTTGGCACAACACTTTACCACATTACAGGGAATACATGGGAGATACATGGGAAAACCCACTATGAACCCTTGGCCGGATCTCAAATATTAAACACCCGCCGATATAACTCTGTTAGGTTCGTTTCTTTCACTTCCCATTCGGCACTTACTCCTCCGAACCTCAATAAGCGATCGCTTCGATCCTCGATCGTTGATCGATGCTTTATCGCTATCGATGTATCGACATATCCACTGTCCTTTGCTTTGATCTCTGCCATTAGCGATCAACAATTAGATCATGCCTGTTGATTCTGACTCCGATCCAATGGTCCTTGTTCAATCGCAAATCGCTATTGTAACCTCCCTTCGGCCCGCTCCGATATCATTCCAATGGTTTCACAGGTGCGATGTTAATCCTCGTCGTTGATCTTAAAGATCTAACGGCTGCTGTGCAACCATACTTCACTTCTCCGCTCTTTTGGTTTACTTAAGTTTTATGCCATTTCTTCAAGTTTCTATGGTTTCCAGGTTTTCCAAAGGTTCCACCTTACGCTCTTCTGTTGCTCAATTCATTCCTGCTTGAACTTAACTTTGCATGCTCCTTTGATCAATGTCACTTTAGAGCATTTCCTGATCCTTCAAGTGGATTCAATGATTCATTACGACTCCTTGAATCACTCTTCTCCTCTGTGTAGTTCTTCAGAACTCTACCTGCAACCCTGTCACAGAACTTACGAATTCACGCATCAATTAATCATTACATACTTATTTCACACATTTACACAGTTCCCGAATGAACCTTTGTATATATAAATATGAACAACTAATTACAATCGAGACTTCTATGTCTCTCATAGGCCTGTTCTTCAATATCGTGGCCTCCTCCTCTACTCTGCCCATAGGCTTACATTTATACCAGAAAGCTTTGTTTAACTAATTCTAGTTCCATTCCTACATCTATTTAACTGACTCCTAAATCCTCTCTGTCCTTTATGTCCACTTCTAGTCTCCATTTAATTCGTAAGAGCTCTCCTTAGTTCCTCGAATCATGGAACTGTTTTAAGAGTCCTAATTGAATTTTAACTCTTTTGTCATTAATAACCATTCATGTTCTCATTTATTTGAGAGCATTTACAAACATCTCACATTATCTAATTAAATCACTTAAAAGCCCAAATATTACATTAACTTGAGACTTCAGAAACTAACTTCCTAAAAATACATGACCCCCTATGTCTACTTAATTACAATGATTTTCTCTTGGGTTGAATGCTCTTGCATTAGATGTTACTTTGTTTGGTCATTGTTGCAGAGGTAATTGCCATTTTCTAGTCGACCCTTTGCAATGAGTTAAATGAAAAGAATGGAGTTGCAGAGATAACCTCCATTTTCCATTCGATCCTGAATAATGTGTTAAATCCCAGGAATGAGACAGGTCTATTAAAGTAGTTAGGGGAAAATTGACTCGATCAAAGTCAATTTACCGTTGGTGGTTTTCGAGCTCCTAATTTTGATAACCCATTATTAATGTAGTCTATTTAAAAGCGTGAAGACTCCATTGTAATTCATCTTTAGGCCGAGAATAATAGATCTATGATTTCGCTAGTTTTCCCATAAGGGTTTCCAAGGTAAAATAAAATAAATTGTTGTGTCTGTGTTTATGACATATTTGTTTATTTCTCTTGCATTATTGTTTTATAACAAACAACTAGTATCAGAGTGAGGTTATTAGATTTGTAAAGGTTTTATCTAATGTACTCCTAGAGTTGCAAAAATGAATCATTATGTGTTGGTGCATGAGTGCCTCTTTTTTTTTATAAGGTTTTGGTGTGCAATAGTTTCGAGAAAAGTAGCGAGAAAACTCAGAAAGAGGATGCCTAATGATAATGAAGATGCAAATGATCAACCAACACTGGAGATATAGTGAGAGAATTTGCATAGTTACATGGAAAAGAAAAAGGATATGGAGTCAATGGTGCCAAGGTTTGGTGAAGGATCCAGCATGTGATGGAGAGATGCAGTGGCATGTGAACACCCAAAAGGTTTTTTGATCCAAATTATAAATCCTAGTCATAGCTAGGTTACATTTCCCAATATTGTTGTAAGACCTATTTTTCATACATACATGTAGCAAAATAACACATGATGTATCAAGTTGTGGAATGAACCACTTGAAATAGATACGAGGGTGGCAAGTGTACTCATATGCTAGCTTGAGTTAGTTTGTTGTAAGACCTGTTATTCAGGCATACATGTTGGAGTGCAATGACGCATGGAGTTATGGATGATCAAGTTATGCAATGAACCACTTTAAGAGGTACGAGGGTGATAGGTGTATTCGTATGCTAACTTGAGGGGGGGAATGGTTGATGAACCATATACGTGAAAGGGTACCTTACAAAATTGGAAAATGTAGTGGTTAGTTACCCATGTATTTTGATGGATGGTAACTTTTTTTATATGGACTCAAGAACAAGATTGGGACCAAGTCAATCTCCTTGAGTTGAGTTTAAGGGGGGATTGTTAGGATAGTTCAAGTAAACTTGACTTAGTCAAAGTCAATTTACCATTCACGGTTTTCAAGCTCCTACTTTTGAAAACATAAGGTTTGACCTTGGTATTCTTTGTAATGAAGCATATTTAAAGGTGTGTTAAGACTCAATTGTAATTTGCCTTTGGTATAGTAATAGTAGATCTATGATTTAGTTGGTTTTCTCATAAGGGTTTCTAAAATGATATATATCTATATATATATTAAATGATCTAAAATTTATGTTTATTTGATATAAAATAGTGGAGTAGTTATTTAAAATTGAAAGATATTTGTCAAGAATGAAAATGTATCGATAAAAATAAAAATGTTAGTTAAGATGGAATAGTCTAAACACACACACACAACTTGAGTGGGCCTAATGGTTAAGAACATGTGTTTCCTCCTAAGAGGTCACAGGTTCAAAACTAAGGGGGTAGAGTATGTGTGTACTTAGCAATCAAATCACTATGTGGATGGGTCCCTTATTCCACAAACAACCAGTGTATCAATGATAATTCTCATAATAAAAAATTATCATAAATTTTAAGTTAAAAAAAAAAAAGAAAAAAATTGTTTTTACCAAAATATTTGTGAATTTGAATTTTAATTACATCCATAGAATTAAGAAAAATA
>APFE030623995.1:34358-44502 GCA_000404065.3 Pinus taeda
TATTTGAAACCCCCACCTTACCTCTCCCTTTTGTTTTATTCCATTTGTTGCACGCGTAGCTATGAACTTTCGTGAGCAAGGTCACATTCCTGTCCAACTGTATACAGTTCCTGCATCTGTGCCAGCTTCCCTTTAATGGTAGCTGTGACTATGAACGCTTCATCGATCCATGGCTGGATGTGTGCTTTAGGCAGGGCTTCCTTTTGGTGCGCAGCGTCTAATCGGTCCTTCAGTGCCCTTGCCTGCTATAGTCTGGCGAGTCTTTGAGTAAGGGCACCCGTCTGCATGGTGCCCTAGACACTGTCATACTCCTGCTGCAACTCGCGCACCTCTGTCTCTAGGCGTTGTAGGTTCGGGTATTCTTGCAGGTGCGTAAGTATGGTTAGAGCTTGCGCCAACATTCCAGTGCACCTCTGTGTCGCCTGGCCAATTTGTTCCAACCCCATTTGGATAGTGTGGGTGCACTGCTCTCTGACTTCTGGGGGTGTGGAGGGATGTGCCTTTAACTGCAGCTTGGCGGTTTGTAGGTTCATCTCCAACTGAACCTTTGTTGTTTCCTCCCAGGCCTTGCGAACTCCAGCCGCCAATCTATGGACCCGCTATACTGCTGGTAGCTCTACCAGCACGGCCAACTCTGGAATGCTCCTGCATGCATCCTCTATGGCCTGCTCCAATCCTCTAGCCTGCGCAACCAACTCATCCCTCTAGACGCTGAGCTGGTCCATGTTGATTTTCTGCTCATGCAGGACCTGGATCGCTCAACCTTCTTGGGTGCGGAGTTTGGCGATGACCACATCCTATAGCTGGTACAATATTTCATGTAGTAGGGCGGCCAAGTTCAAGCCTACGCCTTTTATGCTGCTCATCACAACTCAGTCATCCCCACTTACTGTTGCTAATGCGCCTTTGGGAAAGATGAAGGTGTTACCCATACACGAGCGTAACAGTTGTTTAGTCTCATCGGTTCCTACTGCGACATGATGGGCCAATGTGCCTATTTGGGGGTGTTGTACCTATAAACCTTGTAGCTGCATGCTGAGCGCCCCCAACACAGTGCTCTGCTCCATCCACAATCCCTGGAGCGCATCCTCCGCAACTTCCTGAATCGCTTTGCTAATATCCAATAGATCACCTTCTGTGAGCGTGATCGGGTCGACAAACGTCTTTGTGGCTTTCCCTTTCTTCCTGGGGGTTGTTTTCCCTGGGTCACATGGTCACTTGAGTTGTTTTGATGTCGTACTGGGGTCCATGCGGTCCTCCTCCCTGTCCACTTCCCCAGTCTGCTACCCCGAGGATGTCTCTTAGCCTTCCTCGGCCTCTCTGGTTGGCGCAGTTGTAGTCTCTGCCATCTATGCCACTGCTGTTGCATCGACTGCCTTTTGCCGTGTGGCTGCTTCTTGTTCCTGGCGCTTCCTCTCAGCCAGTTGCGAGAGGCACAGCTTGGTGTCCTCCTTTCATTGTTGCATTGCGATCTTCTCCATTTTCGCCAAGTCTGGGCACGCCACTCCAGGGGCCATGACTCCATCACTGTGAAGATCGCATCTGTTGCAATGAACGGAAGCTTCACCCATGTTCAGGCTGGACTCTTGTGCACCTGGATATATAGGTTATGCATATCCGTCTTGAATTCTGTCGCACTTTGCAGGCTGTTATGAACTGTAGGGGACAAGCGCGGTCTGCGGTTGATCCAGGTTTGGATACTCACCTCCACGAACACCCATAACACCTTTATTTCATGAATCCTGTTCGCGTCTTTAGCCCAGAGCGAGGTGTACCTCACGGCTTCGGCCAGGTCACCCTCAGTAGCAGGGAACTGACTGTCCGCCGGCAGCTCCCCTGCAACCAATAGGATGGATAAGAGTAACCACGCATAGTGGAAAGTCTTACCCTGCTCCTGGGCCTCTCTGCAGTTCGTCAAGAATTCTCACATAGGAACTATGCCCAATTGAACTGGACCTCCTCTGCATATTGCTCTACTAACGAAATCGCAGACGCTGGTACTTCGTCGGCATGACATTTCCTCATTTGCTTGCCGACCAGTAGCTGGGTGGCTACATGCACCCCTTGGTCTTTTATACTTGCTATTGCATACCCCACTTCCTCTTTTCTAGTTTATACTTGGCCTTCATAGCTTCTGTGAGGGCCAAGTCGCTGCTTTTTTTGGTTATGGCCGCAGGTTCGTTTCCTTTGAATGGCAACCAAGAAATTCGGTGAATTAGATCGATCGTGATGGGAATCAGCTCCTCTAGCCAAAGATACCCATCATGCACCAGGGAAAACAGCTGCCTGATGACAAAAATGGTGATGGGCGCGCAGTGGTAGTGGGGTATCCATCGCAAATGGAGTAACCCAGCCTTCTCCACACCACGCAACCATTTTTGCTTTATTAACTTCACTGCAACCAACTGTGGGAACTTCTCGCTGTCCACGAGGTCCCAATATTCGAACTTCATAATCGGTACTCGTCCCAATGGTGGACCTTCAAACCTTATATCATCAGGGAGGAGCGGAGTCTGGAGTGCACTCTTTGTGGCCTCTAGGTCCTTCAGTACCTTGGCTTTCCCCTTCCACGGGGGAATGTAAGGAGGTAACTTTGTCGTGGAATGCTTTTGGGAGAATTCCTTCGCTTCATTGTCTTGCGCCTCAATTTGGGCAATCGGGGCCTGCAAGTCTTCCTCCTCCTCTGCTGTTTCAATGGTGGTAGCTTTTCCCTTCTCCGCCATTGACAATTTGTCAAACTGTGGGTTTCTTAGGGATACCCGAATTGGCCCCATCGTTTGCTTGTCTTTTTGTAGTAGCGGCATGCGTGGTGTTTTGAAACTTCTGGTGCAGCTGCCGTCTCTCTAGGCTCCTCATGGGCCATATGGGGCTCTGTGGTAACTTCGGAAAATCGCACTCTTGTTCTAGCAGTTGTCATTGTGTCTACACTTGAGAATGGTAAGAGTACGCAACACTCAATGCTCTGTACTTGCTCAATTCTTAAACAAGCAAGTGTTTCCTTGGAGCTGGCCTGGGGATTTTATAGCATCCTTTGAATTTGAATTCGACCCTTCCCCCCACTTCTGCATCATCAATGCCTTCTTGGCAGCAAATCATCCCAAATCTCGTTCTTAATTCGTGTCTTAATTGTCGGTCGCTCGCTCCTTTTTGCCTTAAATTGGGCCTCTTGTCATGAACAGTGACACCAACGGTCATCTCCTAGCCTACCCGCGCAGCAGCGTAGCCCCTTATGCGCGGTCACGATCCCTGTGACGTCCCGATCCTATGGGCAACCTCCATGTCGCGCATCTCCCATACATACTCTTTTATAGTCCCATGCTCTCTTTCAACTGCTTGGAGCACTAAGACTGTGCTTCTTACAGATGGTTAGGTGGTTGCACCACTGGTGCGAGGCTTTAACTTACCTACCAGCCCGGTTCGTGGGCACCCCTCCATCACCCTCGCGCCTGTTAGTGTGTTGCGTTCTTCTCTGTATGGTGTGCTCCCCTGTTTACTTTGTCTAATAAGGTGCGGTCGCAACCATGGTAGCAGGGTCACAAATTCTTCTAATGCAGTAGTATGGCTGGCTATACCTTGCCCCATTGTGCTTAGATTCTCAGTGCAGCATGCTTGCGCAACTTCAGTTTCCAGTTTGCTGATTTCTTCGTCCAATGTCATGCTTTTCTTTCTCAGCTGTACCCAATCTTCGTCGAGTTTGCGAAGTTTCAAGTTCCCTCACCAAATGGCTTCCTGTAACTGCATAATTCCTTTACTCGGGTCCTCGCGTGCTGTCCCAACTGCGAGAGCTGTTGTATGGGGATTCTTCTATGCTCTTATGGTTTCATCTCTTCTTGTCAGTGTTGGGGTCATTTCCGCACTCTGGTTTTTGCTTATGGCCCTATAGGCCCATCAAACTGTTGGTACGCACAGGTCCTAGTCAGTTTGTCTCGCCTGGTGAACTCTGTTCATGATTCCACATAGCTTTTTGAATGCTCCATCATGGAATATTTGTGGTGTGTGTCACCGCATTTGGTTCTGATTTTCAATCCTTAGTCTGGGATGTGCTTGCATAACACACGTCTGCACCCATCGACATAGGTGGGCGCGGAAACTGCTTCGTCCTGGCTGCTCGACTCTCATTCGACGTTAGGGACTTCCAAACCGCAAGCGCATCCATCTTCTACATTCGTGCCAATTTCCAATGGTCTTTTGATGTGTACTCCACCATCGTGCAGGTGTTGTGTGCAGCGCCCATTCCATCGCACCGTACCGCTGCTGTTCTAGTACTGCGCTTTCAAATTTGTCTAGGAATTCATCGACCGCTATCACACCATCATAGGTTGGCAGTTCCCTTACCTCTGTTGTCACGCAACGCAGTGATATAATAATCATGTTGCAATTTAGCGTTGTTACTTTGTGCCGCCGGTTCTGCCAACGTTCTACTTCTTCGTTTGAATCCGAAGTACAGGAGCTGTCATGCTCCCAAGAGATTCTCCCACCTGTAGTTGGGTTCACTCAATCCCAATCTCGCATCGTTATCTGGTAAATACAATCTAGCTCATCGTCGCACACTGGTTCGGTGTAGCACGCTCCTTCAACTGGATCTAGCGGAACTACTATGCATTGGGACTTTTTATCGAATATCATCTTCCGCTTCTTTAGGTTGGTGACCCCATTCATATTAGTGGCCCAATCTATTCCTAGCAACACGGCATAAGGATTTTTATCATCGATAATCTCTATTACTTCAAAGTCCATCTGGGTGCTCGCGCCTTCGATATCAACTGTTACCCCTTACAACCTCCCTGTGGGAAAAATCTTCTGTTGGTTCGCCATTTGTAATTGAATAGGGGACCACTGTAATGGAGGCCTGCCCATGTGTTCTCATGTCTGCTTTGGTAATACATTCGCGTCCGAACCCAGGTCTAGGATTACTTGATCCATTTCATACTTGCCAATCTGTGCCGTCAATCTCATTTCCCTCCTGGTGTGCAATGCATGCTTTCCCAATTTCTGGACTACACGTGGTTCCCCTGACCTTGCACACCTAGTGATCAACTTTTGTAATCCCTTGACTGCCTTATTGTCGCGCAACAGTTTCATGCATGTCTCCAAAATGGTAGTAAGCATAGAAGGATCCATCCCTAGCTCTGGTTGATCCTTACTACTTGAAGTGGAGGCCTCCGCGAAACTCTTCTTAGCTTCCATGAACGTCTCCTTTGCGCGTTCTAAGTCAAACTCAGGTTCCTTTGTAGGAGCCTTGCGAAACCATGTATCTTCCTCGAGCTGCTTCCCCTTATCCTACCTAATGGTCATACTGCTTCTAAGCATCGTGTTCACATTTGGGTCTTCTTCGCATGGTTTAGACCTCATCATTTGGATATTCTGAGTCGGAGGAGGCTGGAGTACCCCTTTTTCACGCATCTGTGTAATCAACGTAGGACAATCTACCATTTCATGATCAAAATGAGCACAGTATGAACATGATAGTCTCGTTGGGTTGGTATAATCATGGGTGTAGTGCCCTGGTCCTTCACATTTGTAACAAATTAACTGTCCACAACCCCTTCCTGGTCCCATTCCTCTTCATCCTCGACCTCGCCCCTGAAATCCAGCGTGCGCCATCCCCGCAGCTGGGTCGAGGGATCGCGTTTCTGTTTGCATCCAATAGGCTGGGGTCTGATCCATTATTAACTCGTAGCTACGACAAGTACGCTCGTCGTGGCCCACCAACCTACATAAATTACAAAACAGTTGCTGGGGTGCCGGTGTATACTTCTGTAACAAATGACAATTATTTGTCGTGTGCTTTCCTCCTATCTGACAGATTGCACACCATAATGCGGGTGTCACACTTGACGCTACTTGTGCCTCTGGCCTCAACAGCATTGGCCCCCCTCCTACCAAGTAGTTCGTGAATACCGGACAGTGGTCCTTGTCATGGCCCTGGCCTTTGCATTTTATGCACCACACTTCCTCGCGTGCCTCCGGCTGTGGTGCCCTATTTTGCTTCAAGCTCTGCATTTCCAGGCATAGATTCTGTAGTTGTGTGTGGATTTGTTGAACTCTCGGCCTCGAATCTTGTATCGATGTCTCATGTAACCTCATCGCCATTTCCAACGCTTCGGCCTGGGTAGAAAGTTTCTGTTGCGATAGCACTGTCCTTAGGTGCGATGTTAGAGATGCCACAAACCATGCATGATGCTATGCATCCATCCGCGTCATATTAGCCTCACGGATCATACTCTTATATCGCTGATCCAGATCCTAGGTGTTCTTGCCTGAAAGCATCACGATCTCTTTAAATCCGATGATTGACTGTGTCTCTAATTTCGGCCGACTAAATTCTTTGTTCAACGCATTTTGGATCTCTGCTATTCCTGCATTTGGGTGATCATTAGAGTGCTTGATATACCATGTCAATGCGCGATCCTGCAGCGTGCTCACCAATGTAGCTTTCTTAATGTTGTCGTCCGTAACCCCTTGTGCTTCCCACATCGCTTTTACCACGAATCAAAACTGGTTCAGATCCTCATTCCCTACTCCTCTGAATATGGGTAGCTTTATCGCGCTCGCCATGCTGAACTGCGGGTTTGGTGGAGGTGGAGTGGATGGAGATGGAGGTGACGAAGGTGAAGCGGGTGGTGGCGTGGGTGGAGGTGGTAACTGCAGAATGCGATGCCTTATCAAACTAACCGCACTTCTCAGAGAGACCCGAGTGAGCTCTTCCTCGCTCTCTCGCAAAGGTAAAATTAAGGGACTGTTTCTCAATTCCTTGCTACCTTTGTAGATCTTTCCGCTCCGCATCGTTCTAAACATTAATGTATTCGCATAACCCGCTTTTCACATAACAACATCTTAATCCAAGTATTCAAAGATTTAATGTACTTACCTCGCGGTCCCTTGAGAAAATGTTGTTCTGCTTCGCTGTAGCTCACGGTCGTGTCTATTTCTAACTCAGTGATAAATCCCCCTATAATTCGGTCGAGCCAATGGTCCATAGCTCGTGTGATCTTATCTTCTGATGCTCTAGCCTGCGCACTAACTCTGGAGTCCACACTATCGGTTGGTTGAGCTTACACCTTCCCTCACTGTCGGCTAACCTCGTGATCCACTCATATAGTTTAGAAGGAAAGGATGTGAAGAAGATCTCATGGATTTCCGTATACACGTAGCGATCCAACCACCTTTTCTCGGATACCTATGGAATTTTGTTTTCCTGTGTCACAAACTCGTGAATCTTCTTGTCCAACCACTCTTCAATTTCCTTCTTTGTTGGGTTCCAATGGAACGACATTAGACATCCCTTAGGCAGATCCCGGTCCCAACAATGAAACCATTTGTTGGCTACGTGGGGCCTGAACCAGGTTCAACAGTGAGTTTAGCCAAGCAAATCTCAGTACTATTGGCCCTTTCGGCAACAATCCACAGAGCGTGGACTGAGGAGACACCTGAAGTAGTATGGGAGGGTGCTGGAACTAGGTTTCCGCACCCTAGGGATGTCTTGATGAGGGTTCTGGAAGTTCACGATCCTAATTCGTGCGTTGCGCTACTTCGCGCAACTTTCTATTCTTCATAACCCTTGCACACCTTCGTATTATTCCGATCCGATCCTTACTATGCTATTATATTAGTGCTTAACTTAGTTTGTGTAGGCCCAATATTCTTATTACTTATTCAAGTCGAAAACAATATAAATGCATAAAGATAGCCAGAACATAGAAATATAGACCTACAAACAGATGCACAATAATCTGAATCAATCTTATCTTTATTAATACTCAAGTTCTGTTACAGACCCGACTTTGCCCTGCGCACTCAGCTGCAGGGGTCCGCGCACTCAGCTGCGGACTCTACTAGGCCTCTGTGCACTCAGCTACAGAGCCTGGAAAATATCTTTGCTCCTGCAACTCTTCTGATTAAGTCTCCTTTATGTGGGATTGGATATGTGTCATCTGCTAAAACTGAATTTAGAGGCTTGTAGTTTATGACAAGTCTAGGAATGCCTCTAATTTGTTCTGCTCTCTTGTTCACATAGAACCCATAGCAGTTCCAAGGACTATTGGATTCTCTGATTAGTCCTCTGTTAAGCAGTTGTTGGATTTCCTGTTGACACAATGTCCTATATTCTTTGTTCATTGGTATTGCTCTGCTTTTGCAGGGCTTACCTTTATATCCTTCTTTATATGGCAATCTGATTGTATGTTGCTTCCTATGCCAGAAAGCATTTGGTTCTTCTGAACAGCACTTCTTTGCCATTTCTTCTTTTAGTTCTAGAATCCTGTTCTTCACTTGTGGCTGTTTCAGCTGGTCTTCAATTCTCAGCTGACTCTTCAGATCTTTAAGATTAGTTAACAGCGATTCTGCTTTGTCTAACTTTTGCATGGCTTGGACCATTGTGGAGACCCGAGGAGTAGAAACATATGGGAGCTCAATTCTTTTTCTTGTACCCCTGGATGTAGGTACAGAGATGAAATAACCAGATTTATTTCCCTTTACTCTTGTAGAACCATGTGGTTCTACTGCAGCTAAAAAGACATTACCTAATATGCAATCAACAGGTATGTCTGCAATAGCAAATTTCATGTACACACAATGAGTATCAAAGCATAAAGAAGCTCTAGGGATTTCATATTTGAGCTTTTTGTTCCCCAATCCAACCACTTCTCTTTCTGCAGAAACCCAAAATTTTGCTGGGATGTTTTTAATATTTAGGATGTTAATATCAGCACCAGAATCCAGCAGTGCAGTCATAAAATATACCTGATCTTGGATACATATTTTTACCTTTACATGATGTTGTTGATATGTAATAGTAAATAATCGCATATCCTGAAAACCAAAGTGTGGATCTGGTCTCTCTTCTGCAATTTCAATTTCATTGTGCTTTGAATCCCACTCTTCTTCTTCTTCTTTGATCCTTTTTCCTTTCTGTAATTCTGCTATTTGTGCTTTAATAGCAGTGATTTCTGATTTAAGCTGGTGGATTTCTCCACTCACTTCACCCAATGTTAGGGATCTTATTTTCCCTGGCTTTTGATGATGCCTTTGAAAAGATTTGGTATTTCTTTCATATGAAGCATCAACAAATATTGGCTTCTTACCTGTATCTCTTGAAGCTTTGGATTTGAGCTGGTCTGTAAAAGCTTCGATCAGGCGATCTTTCATTGGCCCTTCTTCCATATTTCTGATCTGGGCTAAGATTTTCATCTCAGCTTCTTCTTCAGTGGATGCCATAAGGACTTTTTCCTTGACAGGCCTTGTCCTTTGTTCATCTTCGCTGGAGCTGTCAGAAACTTCAGAGTCATTATAAAAAATATGGCATGCACATTCATCAGAATTGGAACAAGAACATTCTGATGTATCTGAATCACTGAATTGTCCCACATTTACTTGTATTTCCTCATCTGTACTACTGAAAGAGTCCAGAGATGAATCTTCTACCTGATGCTGTGCGGCAATATGGAAGTTTGGACAGTGTTCTGTGGGATGTAGTTTTGACTTACATCTGAGACAGGAGAATGAACTAGCATGTTCCTTTTTAACTTGTTTAGCTTTCTTGGCATATTCAGCTGTCTTTTTCCCTCTTTCTAATTTGGATTCTTCACCCTGAGGACATCTTGAAGCAGTATGTCCTGTCTGTCCACAGACCCAACATGTTATTTTGTTCCATTTTTCCTGTTTGGATGAGTGTAAATGAATATCAGAGGGATTATAATAGTGAGTTTTTGGAATATATCGATAATATCCTTTCCTTTTTGAGGTTTTATCCTTGGTGGGATATTTCTTTTTACTTTTCGGATAATTCCTTTTATTCTTATAGAAAGTCTCTTTAAATTCTCTTTTGGCCTTTTTCTTAGACTTTCTTCTTTTAACCAATGGATCATCAACTGTTAATCCATATTTACTGCAAATAGATTTTCTGTCTGGCAACTTAGACAATTTCTCTAAAGATTTGTTGACTCTTGAACTGGTACAAAGGCTAACTAGAGTCTTTGTGATGAGGGAATAAATCTCTCCCCATGTATGTGATTCATAAGGTAATTGGAAAATATCCTGCATTTTGAGATAGTCAACAAATCTGGAAGGTAGAGCAGCAAGATATACCTGTTTCCAAAGAAGATTTTTGGAATCCTTTACTTCATAGATCCGCTGCATCCAGTCT
>APFE030624019.1:0-113171 GCA_000404065.3 Pinus taeda
AATTGTAACATAGTTCAGAGACATGTAGCCACCACATCTCTTGTAAGAGATAAGCTACCATTACCCTAGCTGGTTTATTTCCATTTATGCTTGTAAGCATATTTTCAGTATTTTGCATTAATGAAATGAAGTATTATTTCTGCTGCGTCTTTGTGTATATGATTATCTCTGTATTTCGTTGCATTCCTATTTAAATCCGGATCAGTGGTATCGGAGTAGTCTGCTTTTTTTCTCTGTTTTTCTTTGCATGTCCCCAACGAGGTCGGGATATAAGGAGTTAGGGCTTGAACTGGTTAAACCTTTGCAAGACCAGCCTTGCAAATCTCGATGGTTTCCCATGGAAGATGAAAAGAAAGATGAGGGGGTAGGAGATCCTATCAAAATCTTGCTCGAAGAAGCTCTCGAGCGACAAAGGAACGCGATGATGGACAACTTTGCATAGATCCTTCAACGACTACCCAGAGGCAACACATCGGCTTCCAGCAGCTACTCTAGAAATGCCACACCCTTTAAGGTACAAGTTAATTTTGAAATCCCCATCTTCGAGGGTCAAATAGACACAAATGTTGTAGATAAATGGTTAAATCTATTAGATGGGTATTTTTCTGTTCATGAATTTGCAAGTCGGGAAAAGATTGTTTTTGCTCTTCTCAAAGCAACCCCCCACGTCAAGGACTAGTGGGACACCTACTGTGACCAGAAGGATGAAAGCACATGCTCACTATTTTCAGTGGCACCCACTTGGGATTCATTTCAGGAAGCCATCAAGGAGCAGTACTACCATATCAAAAGCTACGAGGACAAATACACAAAGTGGACCATGCTGCGATAGGGAAGGAACCAAGATGTGCCGGAGTTCACCAACATTTTTGATACCCTTTGCACACAGTTGGGTATCAAAGATTCTGATCTACATCTGGTACTCAAATACCGTGGCTGCTTACACAGATACATCCAAGAAGAGATGGAGTTCCTAAACATCTCCTCGCTCGGCACGACGTACCGATACGCTGTCAAAATCGAGTAAAAGTTCAAACAGATTAAGCGAGACTTTGGATCTACGAATCTGAAGACCAAAGGACAAAGCCAAGGTGGGGTGACCCAAGACAACCCATCGAAGCCGCAAGAAAAGATCAACACTACAAAGTAAAAAAAGGACACAGGAAAGTGGTGTGAGTTCAACAAGAGCCCCACTCACAACACAAGTGAGTGTCAGACCAAGCAGTCGCTGGTGGCTGAGTTGAAGGCTTCCGAATCAGATGCATGCCAACCCTGAGCCAGAACCTGACAAGGAGAATGGAAAAGGGAAGAATATCATTGATGCGGATCCCAGCGCCACTATTGCCACCGCCAAGATCCAAAAAAATGAGCCGAAAGATCCAGAGGAGGGGGAACGTCTTTTCCACTCACAGATGTGGGTGAAGGGTTTGTCACTGTAATTCATTGTCAATAGTGGTAGCCAAAAGAACCTCATTTCAGCAGAGGTCGTGAAGCGGTTGGGCCTATCGACTAGACCACACCCACAACCATACAGTATCGGGTGGCTTCATGAAGGATGAGATCTCAAAGTTCACCAGCAGTGCCGCTTTCCTTACAACATCAAACCCTTCACCGATGAGGTGTTGTGTGATGTTACACCTCTGGATGTTTGTGACGTACTATTAGGTCAACCATACTTGTGGAGGTGACATGCTGTGTATGAGTCAAGGCCTCGTGCTGTCATTATTTCTTTGTGTAATTCATTATATAGGATACCGAAGGTAGCCCCACCTACCACCACCTCTTTGATCACTGCCAAAAAGGTAGTAAGCTCATCTCATAGACTAGGAAATTTATTTTCTATCTGATTCACTCCCAAAGTAAGGGGAAGATCGTCACCACATCCATGACCCCCGTGAAGGGTTCCTCCACGCAACAGCAGCAAAGGGATACGGTCATGACAGAACACAGGAAGAACTTCTCCTCACCCACAAGGGTACCACAAAAGTTTCAGGTGGGCGACAAATTTTGGTTACATATGCAGAAAGAACACCTTACAAGAGCCCATTAGAAGGTAGGGTGACCCAAGACAACCCGTCGAAGCTGCAAGAAAAGAACAACACCACGAAGTCGAAAAGAGACACATGAAAGTGGTGTGAGTTCAATAAGAGCCCCACTCACAACACAAGTGAGTGTTGGACCAAGCTGTTGCTGGTGGCCGAGTTGGGGGCTTCTGAATCAGATGCATGTGCCAACCATGAGCCAAAACCTGACAAGGGGAATGGCAAAGGGAAGCAGATCATTGATGCGGATCCCAGCGCCACTGTTGGCATCGCTAAGATCCAGAAAAATGAGCCCAAAGATCTAGAGGAGGGGAATGTATTTTCCACTCACAGATGTGGGTGAAGGGTTTGTCACTATAATTCATTGTTGACAGTGGCAGCCAAAAGAACCTCATTTCAATAGAGGTTGTGAAGCGGTTGGGCCTACCAACTACACCACACCTACAGTCATACAGTATCGGGTGGCTTCATGAAGGATGAGATCTCAAAGTTCGCCAGCAGTGCCACCTTCCTTACAACATCAAACCCTTCACTGATGAGGTATTGTGTGATGTTACACCTCTGGATGTTTGCGACGTACTATTAGGCCAACCATACTTGTGGAGGCAACATGCTTTGTATGAGTCAAGGTCTCATGTTTTCATTATTTCTTTTTGTAATTCATTATACAGGATACCGGAGGTAGCCCCACCTACCACCACCTCTTTGATCACTGCCAAGAAAGGCAGCAAGCTCATCTCACAAACTACAAAATTTATTTTCTGTCTGATTCACTCCCAAAGTAAGGGGAAGATCGTCACCACATCCATGACCCCTATGAAGGGTTCCTCCACACAACAATAGCAAAGGTATACGGTCATGACAGAACACAAGAAATTCTCCTCACCCACACGGGTACCACAGAAGTTTCAGGTGGGTGACAAAGTTTGTTTACATATGCAGAAAGAACACCTTACAAGAGCCCATTAGAAACTCCGACCACGCCGACATGGTCCTTACACAATTACCAAGGCTGTGGGAAATAATTCTTTGCAGCACAACATTCCTCCATTCCTTCGCCTGCACCAAGTGTTCAATGTGTACCGCCCTTGACCATGCTTCCCAGCATTACTGGACACATCCGAGATTGCAGAATAACTCACCAGGGACCAAGTTCAGCAGATGGAGGAACTCAATGCAATGGGGACCATTGCTTCCTAAGGGGGGAGGAATGATGCAGGTGGATGTTGGTGGCCACCCACCTATCCCATATGGACCCCCACAACTTTCTCTTTCAGTTTTCCAGTTTCCTAAATTGTAGCACAATTTACTATTTTTAATAGTTTTTCAGGTCCTGAAATTTTGGATCCTTTTTGAGGCCCTAAACAATGTTTTTCTCTTCTCAAAGTTGTATTTCTCAGATAGATCTTTCTAACGAGCTATTGTATGCATCAAACGGAGATCGTATGCCAAAGTTACTATCCCGGGAAATTGATGTACCAATTTATCCAAACGGGGCCCATAATTTGGCGTTTCATTTTCTAGGGTTAGGTTTTGGGATGTTAAGGGTTTTCCATTGTTTCTCAACAATAAATAGGCCTTCAAGCCTAATTGTAACATAGTTCAGAGACATGTAGCCACCACATCTCTTGTAAGAGATAAGCTACCATTACCCTAGCTGGTTTATTTCCATTTATGCTTGTAAGCATATTTTCAGTATTTTGCATTAATGAAATGAAGTATTATTTCTGCTGCGTCTTTGTGTATATGATTATCTCTGTATTTCGTTGCATTCCTATTTAAATCCGGATCAGTGGTATCGGAGTAGTC
Source organism: Pinus taeda (assembly GCA_000404065.3). Taxonomy (NCBI): domain Eukaryota; kingdom Viridiplantae; phylum Streptophyta; class Pinopsida; order Pinales; family Pinaceae; genus Pinus; species Pinus taeda. The sequence continues at coordinate 3,852 of APFE030624019.1, forward strand.
TGCTTTTTTTCTCTGTTTTTCTTTGCATGTCCCCAACGAGGTCGGGATATAAGGAGTTAGGGCTTGAACTGGTTAAACCTTTGCAAGACCAGCCTTGCAAATCTCGATGGTTTCCCATGGAAGATGAAAAGAAAGATGAGGGGGTAGGAGATCCTATCAAAATCTTGCTCGAAGAAGCTCTCGAGCGACAAAGGAACGCGATGATGGACAACTTTGCATAGATCCTTCAACGACTACCCAGAGGCAACACATCGGCTTCCAGCAGCTACTCTAGAAATGCCACACCCTTTAAGGTACAAGTTAATTTTGAAATCCCCATCTTCGAGGGTCAAATAGACACAAATGTTGTAGATAAATGGTTAAATCTATTAGATGGGTATTTTTCTGTTCATGAATTTGCAAGTCGGGAAAAGATTGTTTTTGCTCTTCTCAAAGCAACCCCCCACGTCAAGGACTAGTGGGACACCTACTGTGACCAGAAGGATGAAAGCACATGCTCACTATTTTCAGTGGCACCCACTTGGGATTCATTTCAGGAAGCCATCAAGGAGCAGTACTACCATATCAAAAGCTACGAGGACAAATACACAAAGTGGACCATGCTGCGATAGGGAAGGAACCAAGATGTGCCGGAGTTCACCAACATTTTTGATACCCTTTGCACACAGTTGGGTATCAAAGATTCTGATCTACATCTGGTACTCAAATACCGTGGCTGCTTACACAGATACATCCAAGAAGAGATGGAGTTCCTAAACATCTCCTCGCTCGGCACGACGTACCGATACGCTGTCAAAATCGAGTAAAAGTTCAAACAGATTAAGCGAGACTTTGGATCTACGAATCTGAAGACCAAAGGACAAAGCCAAGGTGGGGTGACCCAAGACAACCCATCGAAGCCGCAAGAAAAGATCAACACTACAAAGTAAAAAAAGGACACAGGAAAGTGGTGTGAGTTCAACAAGAGCCCCACTCACAACACAAGTGAGTGTCAGACCAAGCAGTCGCTGGTGGCTGAGTTGAAGGCTTCCGAATCAGATGCATGCCAACCCTGAGCCAGAACCTGACAAGGAGAATGGAAAAGGGAAGAATATCATTGATGCGGATCCCAGCGCCACTATTGCCACCGCCAAGATCCAAAAAAATGAGCCGAAAGATCCAGAGGAGGGGGAACGTCTTTTCCACTCACAGATGTGGGTGAAGGGTTTGTCACTGTAATTCATTGTCAATAGTGGTAGCCAAAAGAACCTCATTTCAGCAGAGGTCGTGAAGCGGTTGGGCCTATCGACTAGACCACACCCACAACCATACAGTATCGGGTGGCTTCATGAAGGATGAGATCTCAAAGTTCACCAGCAGTGCCGCTTTCCTTACAACATCAAACCCTTCACCGATGAGGTGTTGTGTGATGTTACACCTCTGGATGTTTGTGACGTACTATTAGGTCAACCATACTTGTGGAGGTGACATGCTGTGTATGAGTCAAGGCCTCGTGCTGTCATTATTTCTTTGTGTAATTCATTATATAGGATACCGAAGGTAGCCCCACCTACCACCACCTCTTTGATCACTGCCAAAAAGGTAGTAAGCTCATCTCATAGACTAGGAAATTTATTTTCTATCTGATTCACTCCCAAAGTAAGGGGAAGATCGTCACCACATCCATGACCCCCGTGAAGGGTTCCTCCACGCAACAGCAGCAAAGGGATACGGTCATGACAGAACACAGGAAGAACTTCTCCTCACCCACAAGGGTACCACAAAAGTTTCAGGTGGGCGACAAATTTTGGTTACATATGCAGAAAGAACACCTTACAAGAGCCCATTAGAAGGTAGGGTGACCCAAGACAACCCGTCGAAGCTGCAAGAAAAGAACAACACCACGAAGTCGAAAAGAGACACATGAAAGTGGTGTGAGTTCAATAAGAGCCCCACTCACAACACAAGTGAGTGTTGGACCAAGCTGTTGCTGGTGGCCGAGTTGGGGGCTTCTGAATCAGATGCATGTGCCAACCATGAGCCAAAACCTGACAAGGGGAATGGCAAAGGGAAGCAGATCATTGATGCGGATCCCAGCGCCACTGTTGGCATCGCTAAGATCCAGAAAAATGAGCCCAAAGATCTAGAGGAGGGGAATGTATTTTCCACTCACAGATGTGGGTGAAGGGTTTGTCACTATAATTCATTGTTGACAGTGGCAGCCAAAAGAACCTCATTTCAATAGAGGTTGTGAAGCGGTTGGGCCTACCAACTACACCACACCTACAGTCATACAGTATCGGGTGGCTTCATGAAGGATGAGATCTCAAAGTTCGCCAGCAGTGCCACCTTCCTTACAACATCAAACCCTTCACTGATGAGGTATTGTGTGATGTTACACCTCTGGATGTTTGCGACGTACTATTAGGCCAACCATACTTGTGGAGGCAACATGCTTTGTATGAGTCAAGGTCTCATGTTTTCATTATTTCTTTTTGTAATTCATTATACAGGATACCGGAGGTAGCCCCACCTACCACCACCTCTTTGATCACTGCCAAGAAAGGCAGCAAGCTCATCTCACAAACTACAAAATTTATTTTCTGTCTGATTCACTCCCAAAGTAAGGGGAAGATCGTCACCACATCCATGACCCCTATGAAGGGTTCCTCCACACAACAATAGCAAAGGTATACGGTCATGACAGAACACAAGAAATTCTCCTCACCCACACGGGTACCACAGAAGTTTCAGGTGGGTGACAAAGTTTGTTTACATATGCAGAAAGAACACCTTACAAGAGCCCATTAGAAACTCCGACCACGCCGACATGGTCCTTACACAATTACCAAGGCTGTGGGAAATAATTCTTTGCAGCACAACATTCCTCCATTCCTTCGCCTGCACCAAGTGTTCAATGTGTACCGCCCTTGACCATGCTTCCCAGCATTACTGGACACATCCGAGATTGCAGAATAACTCACCAGGGACCAAGTTCAGCAGATGGAGGAACTCAATGCAATGGGGACCATTGCTTCCTAAGGGGGGAGGAATGATGCAGGTGGATGTTGGTGGCCACCCACCTATCCCATATGGACCCCCACAACTTTCTCTTTCAGTTTTCCAGTTTCCTAAATTGTAGCACAATTTACTATTTTTAATAGTTTTTCAGGTCCTGAAATTTTGGATCCTTTTTGAGGCCCTAAACAATGTTTTTCTCTTCTCAAAGTTGTATTTCTCAGATAGATCTTTCTAACGAGCTATTGTATGCATCAAACGGAGATCGTATGCCAAAGTTACTATCCCGGGAAATTGATGTACCAATTTATCCAAACGGGGCCCATAATTTGGCGTTTCATTTTCTAGGGTTAGGTTTTGGGATGTTAAGGGTTTTCCATTGTTTCTCAACAATAAATAGGCCTTCAAGCCTCATTGTAACATAGTTCAGAGGCATGTAGTTGCCACATCTCTTCTTAGAGATAAGCTACCATCGCCCTAGCTGGTTTATTTCCATTTCTGTCTATAAGCATATTTTCAGTATTTTGCATTTATGAAATGAAGTATTATTTCCACTGCATCTTTGTGTATATGGTTATCTATGTATTTTGTTGCATTCCTGTTTAAATCCAGATCACCCAAGTGATGGGATGCATGTGTTCTACCACTTGACTCTTGAGGCTCAAGTTGGGAATATCAACAAACAATAGGTGTGTGTGATACTTACCCTTTGCGGTAAGTTGTATCTCTCCTATTGTCAGACAATAAGCATGTTCGATCCTTACCCTTTGTGATAAGTTGTATCTCTCCCATTGTCATTGGATATAGGGTGGCAGATTTATCTCCCGTATGACTATTCTTCTTATTTAGATCGAGTCATCATTGTTCAGCTAAGATGAAAGTCACGAAAAATGACCTAGAAACATGTACGGTTTGGAGGATCTCTACCCTTGTGGTAAATATATCTCCTCTACTGAAAATTACGGATTATTATTTTTCTATGAGAGGAGACAAGATGAGAGGAGAAGAGATAAGACGTGATGTAGTAAACATGTACATATGAGATGAGACTTGATGTAGATGGAAATTCCTCCCTAACTAAGAGGGAGTGCTGAAAATTTGGGTAGCTTTGGGACGAATTTCCCATAGGAACCCATCTATCCCAAAGAAAGGAAATCTTTCCCTGAGGAACAACTTGAATTGGTTAAAGTCTTAATTTGGGTGGAGTAACACTACGCTACACTTGGAAATGAAACATGTTGGTGCTACACATTCAAAGGATCATGGTGTGCTTAGAAATCACCTTGTAACCATGTAGTACCCCCAGGGTTGTGACAATTGGTATTAGAGCTGATACTCACAGCACACACAAGTGGGATTGAAGCATATTTCAAAAAAGGATAGTTTGGTTCTCATTACCACACACAGGCTAAATTGAATGGAATACCAAAGAAAGATGTCCATGCAGGTATCTAAGAAAGTGTGAAGGTGGTTTGCAGTTACTACAAAATGGATCTGAAGTCAGTGGAAAATATTACAAGTATAATTGCCTTTCTGTCTTGTAGGTTTTTTAGGGAAAGGGGTTTCTGTAATCAATTGCCAGGAGGGGAAGGGGTTTTGGCTATTAGTTTCTAGTACAAGTTATATTAGGCATAACTTGGTTGAGCCTTTACAAGGTCATATTTGTAGTCTACAAATAGTAGGTCAAAATGGTGAACACTAGGGCCAACCTACTCGACCATGATGAGGTGGAATTGATAGATAGAGTCCAAGATGTTGACAGAAGATTGGAAAGAATGGTAGATGATATGGAAGGTCAAAACAATGAGTTGGATGAAATATATAGGGATATTTTTTAGATAAAAGAACTTATTGATGCAAGATCTTACAATATCGATGATATCCCCAAGCAATCCTAGGACCAGGTAGATCAAATCAAACATTTGGAGGAGCAAGTAAGGGCACTTGTGGAACTAAAAAGGGATCAAGATGATACGAAAGCAATATTGAACAAGGCCATAGGGAAAGGTTCATCTACTTCATCTATGAGGGAGAGATTGAAGGAACCAAATATGTATGATGGGCCGAGAAGTGCTAAAGTACTTAGGAACTTATGTTGGCATGTGGAGTAGATGATGGAATAGATGAAAGGATGTTTTGAGGGGATGAAGGTTAATGTAGTTGTGTTATATCTCATAGGGACTAAAAAGTTATAGTGGAGAACCTTTCATAGTTGGTTGCATCATAGAATATATTTCAACTTTAACAAAGCTAAAGGAAACTTTGCATGCGCAGCTTGGGCCAGGGAATCAAGCATGGGTAACAAGGGATTGACTTAAGGTTTTGAATCATACTGAGAAAATATAAACCTATGCCAAAGAATTTTTTTGACTTATTCTAGAGATCAAAGAAATGCATGATGAGGACATTATGTACAATTTCATCAACAATTTGCAATCATGGCTTAAGAGTTAAGAGGGAAGTCACGAAGAAAGGTGTCCAGACTCTTGTAGAGGCTATCACCACAACATTAAAACTCTTGGACTACTAGAAAAATGGGAAGGAAAAAAAATAAGTGTGGGATAATAAAAGTAAGAATAATAAGGACTAAGAGAAGGCACATCTTCTAAGGAAGGTAAAGAAACACTGGAAATAATTTACAAAGCAAAGAAGCCCATCTCATGTTGGATATGTGGAGAAGATTAGTTGGAAAGAAATTTCCCTATAAAGCATAAGGTGGTTGCCTTTGACAAAAATACGTTGTGAAGGTAGGGATGTTGTAGTTACTAGGAGTAGTATCATCCCAAAAGAAGAAAGCAAAAGAGAAGGGTAAGGAGAGGACCCAACTAGAGTTTGTTGGGGTAGACTTGGGAGGCATTCATGTGAAAATGATGGTCAAGAGTGGAACTACCCACAATTTTGTGAAGGAAGAAATAGTGAATAAGATTGGACTTAAAGTTGATCATTATAATTCCTCTTTCAAACCTATCAACTCCAAGGATACGCTGGTGATTGGTTCAGTTGAAGATGTGCCCATCTATATGAGAGATTGGAAAGCGAAGGTGGACCTTATATTTGTGCAATTGGATGATTATGAATTGATGTTAGAGAAAGAGTTATTGTTGGACAAGAGAGTTGTCCCTATGCCTCATATGGGGAATATGTTCATCCTATCAAGACCAAAGTCATTTTTGTGAAGACTCAGAGAGGAAACCTGAGTACAATAGTGAGGATGATTACCATATTTAAGGATGGGAAACAATAAATGTAGAGAAATGAGTAGCATGAAGATTGAGTTTATACTATCTCAACATGTTAAAATCATGAAAAATCTAACATAAAGGATGGAGGAGTTAGGAAGGAGGATGAGTAAGTTGGAGTAGAAAAGAAAAGGTGACACATCCAGAAAGGATACGGTGATGATATAAGTGGTTTATATGTGTGCCTTGGTATCTTGAGGCCAAGGAACGATTCAATACATTGACATTGAAACCAGGAGGTTGGCTATGGGATCCTAAATTACAGAGGCTTGTTGAATGCGTATGGAGGAGTTCTTCCAGGAGAGTTAATGAGAGATGTAGGTGGTGGCCATCATGATAACCACACATTTTCATCACATTGAGACATGAGCATATGGTTCGTTATTGTAGTTGGATGTCAGTATAAGACCATGGGGGTGCCTAGTGTTGAAAGATGTAACTAGGTTCGGTCTTCATAAATGTATTTGAGTCACAATGAAATGTACTTATCAAAAGAATGTAGACATTATTATTATTATTATTATTGTTATGACTTATTAAAGCAGGGGTTTCATGCTTGGGTCATCTTATTTTAGGTACAATTCCCCATTGAGGACTTCTACGATTTATTCTGAGTGATTAGAGTCATTTTACATTAAAAGAGACCCTTCTTGGGCCTTTTGAGTTGTGTAAAAAGAATTATTTTTGAAACAAAATGAATTTTGTCACCTCCACACCAAGTTGACCTCAAGAAGGGTAATTCAACCTCACTGGAAGACTATATATACAATGTAGTTTGAATTCATTTCAAGAAATCCACTCTCTCTCATATAGTTCGATATCCAGAAGATGGTAGTTGGGAACTGCGAAGTTGGAAAAGAGATGGAAAGAGGCTAGAAAGGAGTGTGAGATTTTGGAGGAAGATAAAGGAAACCAAGATCAAAATTTTGGGCCATCTATCTTTCACTTCTGAGGAGTATATAGGGAGATCTAAGTTTTCTTTGTTTAGTTGAAGCTGTTGTTGCTGCTACTGGGTCAAAGCTGCTAATACAAGTTGATGCTACTAGGTCAAAGTTGCTTTTGAAGTGTTATCATTTGCAAGAAGGATTGAGGGCTGAATTGGTGTGGAGGAAGTCTTTGTCTAGGCCAAGAGTCTTAGATTATCTCAAGAAACTATTGAAGGAATAATTGTTGATTGGTTTTTCCCCTAGATAGGGGTTTTTCCTTGGCTGTCCACCTACATCTATTTTCCTTGTTCTATTTTTTTGGTAATTGTTTGATGAACTGAAATATCAAAGAAGAACATAAGATTAAAGAATCACAATTAATTATCTATATAAGAAAATATTTTTGCCTTTCTGATTTTCTAACATGGTATCAGAGCTAAGGTGAAGAAGGAAAAAGGCAGTTTTGAGTATCTACTGAAATGAGTCTAAAGGATTAATCCAAGGATCATATAAGGAGCTCTTATAAAAGTATAAGCTCACTATCTTCAAGGAAAATGTCTAACACAATAAAGAGTGAGAACAAATTGGAAGGAGCATCAAACTATAGGTCATGGAAGAAGAGAATTGACCTCATTATTGAAAAAAACAAGGTCTTGGATTTGTTGAAAGGAAAGGTGAAGAAACCTACCGAGGAATCCAGTGATGCAGATAAAATAAATTTTAGAGAGTCATAAATATTGGCTATGACACTAATGGTAGAAAGAATAAAGGAAAATCTTGCCCCATACATTTCCAATATAGATCATGCTCGAGAAATGTATGAAGCCTTATCACAATTGTTCACTATCAAGAACATTGGTCAAGTAGCAACTTTGAAGAATGGATTAAGGACTAAAAAAATGGAAAAGGATGACACTGTGACTTCCTTCTTTGTAAGGATTTCTAGAATTAGAGATGAACTTTAAGCCATAGATGAAATTGTACCAGAAAAGGAGCTAGTAATTACCACATTATTTGGATTTCCACCCACTTGGAGTTCTTTTGATTCAGGTCTCAACAATTGGAAAGAAGCTCCTACTTTCGAGCAATTATGGAATTATTGCATCCAAGAAGAAATGAGAATCTCATTAGTATCCAACAATGAAGAATAAAAGGTTTCAAATGCATACTTCGCTTCTCACAAGAAAGGAAACATCAAGAAGTCAAGAGGGCCAAAAAGGAAGACTGATATGTCCAAGATAGAATGCTACCAATGTCACAAAATGGGTGACTATAGAAGTGACTGTCCTGACAATCTGAGGAGCAAGAAAATAAAAAAATACCAAGCTAATGTTTTTCAACAAGGATCTCCAAATAAGAATAAATCTGGAGAACTGGATATAAGGGAATTACACTACTAAGTCCTTTGATCTAAGCTTTAGTTATTTCATTTTTTATTTCTAGTTTTTACAGGTTTAACATATTTTGGAAAAACATTTTTGATTTGTTTTTATAATTTTATAGGTTTCCCTCAAGCTTGGAGGGAGCCCTCCCCAACCTCCAAAGATAAGTATCTTATTATCTTTTTTCATTTTTAGCTTTCCTTACTTATCTAGTTTATCTTTCATTAAATACTATTCACATTTCTATTCATATTTTCCTTGTTTAGGAAAAAATTGCTGACAACTCAAGGAAGAAGGCCTCACAAGACAAATAATTGGAATTACAAGGTTTGTTAAGAAACAAGAGTATGTTTTGAACTAATTTTTTTTTCTCTCTTCATATTCATTCTTGATAAACTATTACTAACATTATTATGTATAGCTTTCTTGAATCTTAAATATTCTTGATTGGGTGATTCATCATTAGATAAATATACCCTTATATATTTGATTACCCTTGTGGAACCATAGAAAGGTTCTTTGTGAAAACCCTAACCTAAGGGTATGATGATGATTATGTGTGAAACCCTAACTTACTTAGAGTTACTGTTGAAGTCTAGAGAAAATGCTTGATGCTTTGATAATGTTATGTTTGGGCTTGTGTTATGGTTATGAAAACCCTAACATGTTAGGGTTGAATGGCAATGTCTGAAATCCCAAACCTTTGAAGTATTGGTAATTTAGAGTTTGTTATATTTTGTATTGAAAAGCTAGATCATTAGGGTTTGGTAGGATGTATACAAAAGACCCTTATTTTAGATATTTTCCTAGGAATGAAATCCTTGGTATATTTGTGTTTATCTGATCAAACCCTACTATGATCAAGTTTTTTATATATCTAACTTTTATTGATATTTATGTCTTTGGGTTTAAATAACACATGTTATGATATGCTTGTGCATGATGATGGAATCTTAGATGTATGAGTTAACCTAATTATTGATGCTCATGAGTCCTAGAGTTTGGAACTAAGCCCTAGTCGAAGTTCAATTCTCTAGGATGACAATATTTGTGAATTATAGGGTTTTGTAACTAAACCTTAGTAGAAGTTAAAACCTCTGATATATATGGGATTTATGAAAAGTTGATAAAGTATGAAATTGTATTGTGGTTATTGAGAATTAGTAAAATCCAGGGTTCACAACAAACATTAGTGGAAGCTAGTCATGTTGTTACTTTGAATTGAGCTTTGATTGGTTTTGATTGTTAAAGCTCATGTATGAAATCTAGGGTTTTGCACAAAATCCTAGTAGGATGTCTAACATATGAATTCTAAAGTTTTTAGATGAATTATAGTTGTTTGAATTGATTCAAGGGTTTGCTATATGTTATAAGAGAGTTTGTCATATCTATGAAAGAAATATTGAAGCCCTTGATATAATGAGTTTGATACCTTGATCAAGCTGTTAATGTGATTTAGGGTTTGTAACAAAACCTAGGCAAGAAGTTGAAAAATAGTAGTAAAGTATCTTGCTGATTATGTTTATAAAATCTAATGCTTCCATTATTATATGATTATGAAATAAGTTAACTTCACACTTCTATATATTTGGCCGTACTTGTTGTCTAAGTTGTGCAAGTGCATAATCTTAAAGATGGTGAAGATGCTCGTAAATAAAAGTTGATATGATAAGCATGATGAAGAAAGTTATGTGAATGATGATGGTCATGATAACTTTGATAAGAATGATGGAAGGAATTAGGGATTCTCCAATGTCGTAGAAAAGAAGTGGAACTCCCTATGTTAAGAGGGAGATTGGATGAAAGAAATCTCCCTAAGTTGAGAGGGAGCTTGGATAAAATAAATCTCTTTAAGTTGAGAGGGAGCTCAGATAAAAGGTATCTCCCTAAGTTGAGAGGGAGGGCATATAATAGTATAATAGTCACGTTGAAAAACTTGAAAGAAGAAAATTGGATAATGCATATTGAGGGGTTGTTGAAATAATAATAACTAGATCTATGTAAAATGTGTCGCTGCATATGAAGTAGGAAGAGAAAATGTATGATTGAGGAATATTCTATCAAGATTCATTTGAAATTCCTACTGCGCTAAATTAAGAAGCAACATATAGTTGTTTAAAATATGACATAGGTTTGTATTTATTTATGTACATTTGAAATTTTGGGGTTTTGTTTGTATAGGAAAATATCTCCGAGGTTTGATAGCATGTAGGTTACATGAAAGATTTGTTACTGATCTATTTGATCAAGAAGGAGTTGTTATCATTTGGAATAATCAAGACAGTTGAGGCTTTGTGTGTGAGACACATTTCCTGGGAGGACATCTAGCCGACACTTTATGTTGATGTCTATTACCCGATGTAGGGAGGGTGTCGTTGGTCATAGAGCTCTGACCTTAGATACACACCTAGATCCCTGTGTTGATGGATATCAAGTAAGCCTGATGGTACCTAGAGAGGCATAAATATTTAGTCCATCTTAGTCCCACCTGGATAGATTTCCATGGTTAGGAATCTAATCCATGGCATTTTGAGTGACTAAACTATTGAAGAACCTTGGATAGATTTCCCTGGTAAGAAATCTAGTCCATGGCATTGCAGTGCCTAAATTATTCATGATTCATGTGTTCTAAGATATTCCTTGTACTTGTACTTATGAATACCTCCCTAGTTAAGAGGGAGTATTGAAATATGTAACTAGGTTTGGTCTTCATAAATGTATTTGAGTCACAATGAAATGTACTTATCAAAAGAATGAATAAAATAATATTATTATTATGACATATTAAAGGATGGGTTTAATTCTTGGGTCATCTTGTTTTAGGTCAAAGTCCCCATTTAGGACTTCTCAGATTTATTATGAGCCATTAGAGTCATTTTCTTTTGAAAGAGACCCTTCTTGGGCTTTTGAATCATGTAAAAAGAATTATTTTTGAGTCAAAAATGATTTTTGTCACCTCCACACCAAGTCGGCCTCAAGAAGGGTAATTCAACCTCACTAAAAGATATATATACAAGGTAGTTTGAATTCATTTGGAGAAATTCACTCTCTCTCATATAGTTTGATATCCAAAAGCTGGTAGTTGGAAAGGAATGCGAGATTTTGGAGGAAGATAGAAGACATCAAGATATAAATTTTGGGCCATATATATCTCACTTCTTAGGAGTATCTAGGGAGATAGAAGTTTTCTTTGTCTAGTAGAAGTTGTTGTTGTTGCTGCTATTGCAAGTTGATGATAATAGGTCGAAGTTGCTTTTGAAGATTTATCATTTGCAAGAAGGATTGAGGGCTGACTTGGTGTGGAGGAAGTATTTGTCTAGGTCAAGAGTCTTGGATTATCTCGAGAAACTATTGAAGGAAGAATTGTTGACTGGGTTTTCCCCTAGATAAGGGTTTTTCCCTGGCTGTCAGCCTTCATTTATATATTATCTTAGATATATTGAGGCCTTTTTTTAATCATTATAAAATCCCTATGAATTTATGCTCCCTTTGCTCCTATTTACCATGTTCCTCATCCTTTATATTTTCATTCTATATGGCCTTCATACTTTCATTGTATGTGAATCCAAAATAAAATGAGACATTTTGGCCTTGTCATGCATCTGTGGGAACATGTCTTGTATATTTATGCCAAGAATTAAGTAAAACACCCACATACTATCTACGGTGGACACATATCATCAAATTATATTTCCTTTAAACACTGTTTATACAGAACGTGTTATATCTCAACACCACAAATGTGGGATGTTTCATTTTCACTTTTAGTAATAATATATATAAAATTTCAACATGTGGCTGGTGTGCATTCACAAAAAAACGAGGTCCCTACCATTCATTCCAAGGCCCACCACCAACAATGGCTTCACATCATCCAAAGAGAGATGACCAAGGGATTGTGTTGATGCATGTGAATTATTTTTAAAGGTTTTACAAGCCATTGCAGGTATCAATCTTCCCATCTCCAACTCCATCTTTATCGTCTGAATGATCCATCTTGAGCCTTCACAAAAAATGAAAGAAAGGGAAAGACTCCTTCCTTGCCTCTAAAGCAAAAGAATCTCCATGGCTCTTCTTGAGGAATGCATTCTACACCTTTGTTTTACTTGTTATACGAAACCCCACATAAGGAATTGTGTCCTCTATGTTCATTTATTTATTATCTTAGATAGATTGAGTCCTTTGTTTAATCATTGTAAAATCCCTACAAAATTATGCTCCCTTTAGTCCTATTTACCATTGTTCTTAGACCTTTATATCTTCATTCTATATGGCCTTTGTATTTTCATTCCATATGAATGCCCATTGTGTATGAATCCAAAATAAAATGAGACCTTTCGACCTTTTCATGCATCAGTGGGAGCATATATTGCATATTTATGCCAAGAATTAAGTCAAGCGCCCACACACTGTTTAGAGTGGACACATATCATCAAATTATAATGCCTTAGAACACTATTTATACATAGCGTGTTATATCTCCACACCATGCATGTGGGATGTTTCATTTTCACTTTTAGTAAAAATAAATATAAAATTTCAACATGTGGCTGGTGCGCATTCACAACCAAACGAGGTCCCTACCGTTCATTCCAAGGACCACCACCAACATTGGCTCCACCTCATTGGATTACAATGGAAAAGAATGCGAAACACACACACACACACACAGAAAGATAGATAGATATCTATCACAATATACTCTCCTACCATCAATGTGCGATTTACGTTCTATTTTAGAGAAATTCAACAATAGACGACTTCATTACCAACACTGATCCATATATTGCATTGTTAAACACCACTATATGTGCAACCACCGGTCTCTTGGTGTGGAATTGCATAGAGGTCATGTTTTTCAGAATACCCTCTATCATTGGAGCGGTCCAAGGAAAGATAGTGGGACTTGTTTGCATTACTCCTGCTGCAGGTGTTGTGCAAGGATCAATAGCCATTATAATGGGTGTGTTATCTAGAAGCACCTCATGGTACAAAATGATGGTTCTTTATAATAAATTGAGGCTATTATAGATGGTAGATGACACACTCGACATATTTCATACTCATGTTGTTGCAAGAGCACTGGGTGGAGCACTTACTAGTCCTTTTGTGGAGCATGATGATGAGGCTCATCAATAGGTATATCATAAGGGTCATAATGCCATCCTCCAAATTTAAAATTATATATTTCTCATAGTTATTTACAATTTTTGTTATATTATGCTTAGTGAAGAGGGGTAAAAGATGTGTTGTTATGTCATGTGGCCTAACATGTTTTAAATGAAGGAATTGGAACAATTTTGAGATAATTTCAATGCAGAAGCTCGAAGTAGACACTAGGAAGAGATTCTAGGAGGTTTTCCACCTCCTTAACTCCTTCAATCAACTAAGATCACCAATTTATCTCTCATCAACTCGAAGTCATTGGAAACCAAGTAGGACACTGTCATTGGTAGCCAAGCTAGTGTAGTTCAAGGAAGATCTAGATCCAGCTTTCTCAAGTTTTGGGAGACAAACATCTCTATTTTCTAGGGAGATGTTGGTACCTAAAATTTTGTATAAATAAACATGCCAAGGAACTCATTATGATTGGAACTTTGTTTGTAGCTAAGAAGCTATTGAGCTCAAGCACTTACTACTACTATTTTTGACTTGTTATGTGATGTATTTGACATTTATGCAATGATAATGAGAAGTTTCTTATTGATCCACCACTGAGTTAGTTCAGAGGGATGAGGCTCTTGGGTTTGGGCCCAATCACAGTAGCTTAGGTCCCTCTTGTGTATTGATATTCTATTTTATCTTAGAATGAAGGGATGGTCGATGATCAATTTCTAGATGAGCACTTGTTTTCTATCTCAGTGCTCTCTCCATGGTTTGATGACATAACCAAATACCTAGTTGCTGCAAGATTTCCTCCAAATATGTTATTAGGGGAGGAGCAAAATTGTAAGGAGGAGCGCCCATTTCACTTGGATTGGGGGAAATCTCTTCAAGTTGGGACGAAATCAGTTCTTAAGGATATGTGTCAAGGAAGATGAAGTCTTTGACATCCTCTCAGGCTGCCATGATAGGCCTTGTGGAGGTCATTTTCCTGCCAAGAGAACAACTTCCAAAGCTCTAAAAGTTGGCTATTATTGGCCCACTCTCCACCAAAATGCAATAAGGCATACCAACAGATGTGGTCAGTTCTAGAGGATGGGGAAACCCACACCCAAGGATGAAATTACCCTACAAGCCCAAGTGGCCATGGAGCCATTTGAAAAGTGGGGTATGGATTTCATTAGGCCAATTGATCCACCATCAGGGCAGAAAAAGTACATAATTGTGTGCATTGATTATTTGACAAAGTGGGCTAAGACAAAGGCTATCAAGGCAACAACATAGGAGAAAGTGGCCGAGTTCTTAAGGGAGAATGTCTTCTACAATTTTAGGTACCCCAGAGAGATAGTCACCAATTAGGGAGCTCAATTCACATCACATCTAATCGAGAATATTTTAAGGCCACATCATATCAAACACAAAAAAGCTACTGCCTATCACCCTCTGGAAAATGGACAAGTAGAGGTTACAATTAGAGGGCATCCTCACCAAGGTTGTGAGCAGTAGCAGGATGGATTAGGAAGACAAATTAGTGGAGGTCACTTGGGCCTTTAACAAAACTTGAAAACAAATACTATTTTTACTCCATATGATCTGGTTTATGGATAGAAAGATCTGCTCTCCATTAAGTTTGAGTATAATACTTTGAGAATGGCAGCTTGATTAGACTTAGATGTCACAAAAGCATAATGGGAGAGGCTACTTTAGTTAAATGGCTTGGATGAGTTCAAAATGCAAGCCCTCCTACACACCAAAGTTATACAATTGCAAAGGAAGGTCTGGCATGATAGGCATATCAAGGACAAAGTTTTTCAAGAAGGGGATTGAGCCTTACTATATGACTCTAGGTTCAAGGATTTCAAAGGAAAATTGATGACAAGACGGTTAGGCCCATACCTAATAGAGAAATGTCATGACATTGGAGCTATTCAAATTAGGACCATTGATGAAGAAGGGATTCCCTTTCTTATCAATGACACAAGTTGAAGGTATACAGAAAACCTATGTCTAAGGAAGAATTCATCAACACCATTAGCAGAGAGGTTAATGTGATTGGAAGTTTCATAGCTTCTAGTTCACAAAATTTCTATATATTATTTTGAAAGATAAAAATAAAATAATAAAAGGCCTGGATGAAAACCTTTATGAGGTATCTGAGGCCAACTCTTGGGTTGAAAACCTCTCTTGAGGTCCCCA
This sequence comes from Pinus taeda, assembly GCA_000404065.3. Classification (NCBI taxonomy): domain Eukaryota; kingdom Viridiplantae; phylum Streptophyta; class Pinopsida; order Pinales; family Pinaceae; genus Pinus; species Pinus taeda. The sequence continues at coordinate 19,695 of APFE030624019.1, forward strand.
GGGTAGGCATACATGTTGAAAACATCTCCCGAGGTAGCTTGTGTTTCTAAAAAAGAAAAAAGAAAAAAAGAACAAAGAAAAATCCCAAGACATGGTTCCACAACATGTCTGTTAATTGTTTTTGTCATTTTGCAGGTTTGAAGACAGTGCTAGATTCCATAGCTATAGAGCCAAATCCTCAATATTCTCTCCACTTATCCCTCCATCCACTTCATATCCACCATCCAAACTCATGTGCTCACCACTCTGCATCATCCCAGTAGCTCAAAAATCAAGTTTCATCTCCTTTGGATTGCTACAAGAAGACCGTAATTGCTACAGGAAGATCCTGTAATGCTACAGGAGGGCTCCGAAAATATATAGGAGGGAAATAAGAATGGAAGGACCACCAAGCATGACCTTTCCAAGGATAAATAAGGTTCTGCCATCATGGTCCACCATCTATCCATAATTCATCCATCCCAATTCATAGAAAAAATTAATATTTTTTCAGTAAAAACCCTCCACTCTGTCTCACCCTATAAATCTTTTGTTGAGAAACACACATAGCACATCCTCTCCATTTTAACAAACCTATACTACTCCCTTAAATCCCTAGCATCATCCTCCAGACCCTTTACATCCTTTCTCATCACCCCCATCTAATTTGAAGACCATGGAAGAGAAGAAAAGGAATGCTACAGGAAGAGAACCTCCTCCTGTAGCAGCCAATGCAAACTTCACAGAAAGCCATAATTATTTTTTTCCATCAGTAGAGGCGATGATACCAGCTCATGAGGAACTCTGCAGTAGTCATACCACTCCAAGTAGGACTCTCCACTAACAACAACACCTTGTACATCAACAAAGGACCTGCACACATAGCAACAACACTAGTTAGATACCATGAGGAGAAGAGAAGACATACAAAGGGAAAGGAAAAAAACAACAAGACAACTCCCTGGGTGATAGTACAAAGGTCCATCTCTAGCATGCACATCCATACATCAATTGATTATGAGGTACACATAGGTATGGAAACCTCTCATCTCTTCCCCATGTGTAAATAATGGAAAATACAGAAATGTCGAGAGGAGGTATTTTTATAGGCTGGAGGTGGCCTGTTAACTTGGCCACCCTCGGTCAGTAAAAAAAAAAAAGTGATTATGAACCCTCATGCAATGCGAAGGTGTCACATCATTCAAGTTAGGATCATAGAGAGTGGGTGTTGATTACGATGGATGAGGGAGTGATTACTCCAGGTGGGGACGATGGTCTAAAAGACGAAATCTCGTGTATCTACCAAGTCATCACAATGCTCCAAGCCCAAGCCAAAAATGTCATATTATGTACAGAGGCTTGAATTATCTTGCACTTACGCTCATTTCAAAAACAATTAAGGTGAGGATGATATTGGATAGCCATTTAGGAGAGTTGGACCCCACTCTGCCATTTCTATAGGAGAAGCTATCAGAAGCCTGCAAATGCTACAGGAAGCCCGATAAACTGCTACAAGAAGATTAAAAGGGTGAAGGAATGGTACCAAAGGTCGAATTGGTCTCCAATTTGTTATCTATATCCCAGGCCATGTGGTAAAAAGTATGTGCACCCTCTCCTTCATATGTCAATAACTTGTATGTTGGTTCACCCTAAATTCTATAGGAAATATCAACCAAATTGTAAATTGTAGATTAGAGGGAATATAGAAAATTATCATCAACCAAAGGTTTCAAACCTCTACTTCCACTAAACTACACATCAAATATATTGCAGGAAGCATCCCTCCACTTAGTTGAAAACATAGAAAATAGATGGGGGGAGGATTCAATAGAAGGGAGTCCTCAAACACTGAAAGAATCCATCTTCACAATCACGTGTTAGACATTTTTAGAAGACACTAGTGGCTAGGATTATTCGAACTGTTGAAGGGATATGATGATGAAATTGCATATGAATTTTCCATGGCCCTGAGCTCCCAGACAAAAGTCAGTGCCACCACTGTGGTGAGGGGATTAGTTATTTCAATTAGTCTTGAGCTAATTAGTAGGGTGACAACCCTACCCCTAGGGATCCAATGCAAAAGAGAATACAAAACCATCAATGCCATTTCTAAAAATAACTTCTTCATTTCCAATGAAAAACCTATCGAACGTAAGAATGGAATTAGGAGGGAAATCCTACCGTATCCCTGGGATGAGATGGCCTACCATATCCTAAAATACATCTCCTGTGAAGGAAGGCTAAGTGTGGTATATGGCTACCATTTTAGATTACTCCATGAACTAAGGTTTTAAGTAGAATTTCCCTTGCTCAAAGACTCAGTGTACCATACTTCCTCCTACAGTCCATCAGGGACATGAGTCAAAACGTGAGAGAGGGCAAACACCGATACCTAGGCCACCATGGCCTCATTGAAACAAATGGTGGTATATGCCTTGAAAAAACTAAGGATCCCTTTCCTTTGGTCCAAATTCATTGATATGGATAGAGAGACTTTGATTGACACTCATACCCTCACACCAAGTGAGACCCAAACCTCTAGTGTTGGAGGAAGAGAGGGGAAGGAAGAAGAAGAAGAAGAGGTAGAGGTAGAAGAGGAAAGAGAGATCGAGGCAGAAGAGGAAAGAGAGATAGAGGTAGAGAGGACAGAGGAAGAACCAGAGGTAGAGGTATAGAAGGATCAAGATGAAGAGGAAGAGGGGGAGAAATAGGAAAAACCAAGCCCTGAGAAAACTATTGAATCTAGAGAAGCAGGGGTATCCCTAGAGAGAAATTTTGTCTCTAGGACCCAATGAAAAAGAGGTACCTGCAACCATATTTACCTTGAGGACCACAGTCAAACCCAAAAAGAAGAGGCAAAGGAAATATCCCCTCTACTTTAAGGCCAGGAAAATCACCAGGATCAAGCAAGGAAGGCCTCAAACTCCCACAAAGGCCCCTATCACAATTGAAGAGTCCCCAAGTAACAAAGAGGAGGTGGGGCCCACTAAAAGAAAAGTTGAGGAGATCACCTCTTTAGAAAACATATCAAAAACTCCTATAACATATGTAAGGAGGCCCACCACTAGATAAATATATAAAAAATCCAAGACACCTACCACCCTCCAATAAAAAGGAAATGGGAAGCTACAGGAAGAACAAAGCATTCGACAAGAAAAACAAAGCATGCTACAGGAAAAACAGAGTGTGTTACAGGAAGAACAAAGGGTGCTACAGGAAGTGAAGAATAAGCAACAGGAGGGGCATAAGGAAACACAACACCTATAGGAGGGAGAATCTTCCCTAGAACATTTGAGAAGGACTTCCCAGAGCTCCAGGAGCCTAGTCCATAGCCTAGTTTGAGTTCCTATTATAAATTCATTGAAAGAGGGAACAATTATTCCCTAGAATTTTTCAATCCCACTTTTATTTGAACTAGAAGCAGAAAGAGGAATAACCCATAGATGGATGCAAATTGCTAAGTCCAAAAAGGTGGAATATGTGGGCCTTATGGAAGATAAGGTCCTTGAAATGGGAAAAGAGCTAGGTGAGCTAAGAGAGAAAGAGACCATAATGAGGAAACAACTATAGGCAGAAAATAGATGGTTGAGGGAGAAGCTGCAGGAGAAGGAAACCCAACTGGCCACAATGGAAAGCCTCTCCATGGAGGCATTATAGTGTAGACAACATCCGAGTCTTATGCACTCTTTCTCAAAGAGCAGTGGATTTAATTTCAAATCAAGACCCTAACACAATATGGATCCATGCCATTTCAAGAATACAAACAATTCATTGAATTGTGTGACCAAAGTAGCATAAAAGACAAATCAAAATTGGCTGAGTTCTACATGCATAACCTCATCTTGATTGATGTGAATATTTGGGATCCAAATACAAAGTTGTGGGACATGTAACTAATGGCCCTAGCATCTTAGATGACTCAGGAGGAGGCTAGAGCTGAGGAGGTAAAGAAAGTAATGACAAATGATTGAGGATGGATCCTGATTGCGTCAAGTCATATTTTTCTATGTGATGTTTGAAGACCAACATGGTCCTAGATAGAAACAATTCTCGACATGCTTAGAATTTTGTAGTCTTAGATGCTCATGAAATCAACGACAAGTAGAAGAGCTCATTGCGATGATTACAGTGGTATATCTAGTTTCAAAAATGGCCTCCATATGAGGAAGAAAATGTTTTGAAGTTTTCTCCAAACAGGTAAAAAGTCAAAGTCAACGCAAGTCAAAGTCAATGAAGGTGGTGGTCAAAACTCATGGTTCCAATGGAAACTTAGCGCACTTAGATTCCTCCAAGTGGCTCCTTTTGGTTTGTCAAATTTTTGAATTTGTGATTGGTTGGTTGATTTTAATTTGGCAAATAATGGAGCGCTATGTGGGCTAACAAATGGATGCCACGTGGCCTCTCCATAGCCTATTAAAAATTTGTTATGAGTTGCGGGGTCGTCAGGGAGATTTGAATCACGGACCTATGTTTCAACAACAAAGATCTCTACTGTCATACCACCGTATGTTCCTTGGTAAGCTTTAAGAGCATATGTATATTTAAGTTTATTGCATTGAAAATGGTGGGGGTAAGGGCTCAAAGGGCCTGCCAACCTGGCAGGCCCACCAATCCTGTGGACAAAGTATCGACATTCCAACAAAGAATCCAAATATGGCAGAAACTCCAATTGGTCTGCAGTCAACACTTATAGCCATTCGAGATTTTTTAGAACCACCAAGAGTTCTACCATATATGGTTTGGGCGGAAGATTTATGTATAACCAAATTCAAATGGACTCATGGAGTCATGGGGTGGGTGTTCACATGTGATGCAGTAAGCCACTTCTAACAACCCCACCACGGGGTATCATCGCAGGAGTTAACCATTGCCAAGATATGTGACCATACCATCACCACTTGGGATAGTATAACCTCCCGTACAAAGTGGAATGCCACGTGGGATGAGCCTGCACCTTCATAGTTGTGTTGGCTATTCTGCCACAGAATTGACGCGTCAGCACTGGTGAAATGCCACAAATGGCACAGAGTGTTGTTATGTGGTACGAAGGTGGCAACAAAGTGTTATCATGGCATGGAGGTGGCAACAATACATACAACGCAGACAAAAAACAATTAAGTGTCAACAGAGTATGGCATGTCACATGCCACAGGTTATAACGGGATACCACCGTCGATTATGGTTAATATATATGCAAACCCATCACATTTATACCATATGCTATGTTTTAAATTCACTCCGTTGTAACGTATTTACATTATATCCTATGGTTTTCAAACTATAATATGCTAACTTCATAGTTGCTAAAGCATATGCTAAAATTGGATGCTCCAAAATATGTTAATTGGTTGCAACCATAACATTTAGTATGCACCATAAATTAAATCCAAGGCTATGTTCAATGCCTTTTGGTTATAACAAATATTAAACCCAAACTCTAAAGTTAGAGTTTCATTAAACCCTTTTGTTATAACATATTGCTAAGTTTGCAATATTGTTAACCAAATTCTAATGATAGAGTTTACAAAACCTTATAAAAGGTGGCCAATGCACCAAAGAGAAAACAAGCCATTCAAAGTCTAAGGCAAGTGAAGCTTAAAGGTGGTGTTGAGATCCATTCTGGTGTATAGTTGATTTTGGCATTCTAGAGTCATACGAAAACAAAATTGGGCACTTGAAGAACCGAAATAGGGGTTTTGGTATACTTCAGACTCATTGATAGAGCATGTTTGATAGTTGCAGTAGCTAATTCTTCATAAGTCAATACATGAACTGTTGTCTTTTCAGGTCAAGTTGAGATAGGTAATTGGATGATGTATTACTGATGCATGATTTCTTAATTTTAGTTGAGGTTTAGAGTCCTTGCAGGAGACTCTTTGTTTTGTTGTAGATGACAAGTTGATTGTAGAATATCAAGTGATATTGTGAGAGTTCTCTATAGGAGAACATTTCCTTGTAGGGTAAATATCTGCAATTGAAAATAGAAAATTGATGTACCTCTTTTTAAATACTGAAATATGAGTGGCCTAGACTTTTGAGCAGGGCCCCGAGATGTAGTCTAGGAGGGGTGAGCTCCGTCATCAATCTTGGTGTCATTGTTCCTGATGTTTGCATGATTATTTGTGTTATTTTCTTAATGGTTAAATTTCACATGTGAACACATTCATGCTTGAGGGAACACCAAATTAACATGATGTTTTAAAGACCCATTTTCAAGTGTCATAGAATGATCTTCTTCTGCAATTTTTAGATCATTTTTTGTATCAGAGTAGGTTCTCACCAAAGTGAAAGAATGGGCAAAAGCACGACGCGTATTTGATTGCAAGAAATAGAAGAGTTCAACAAAAAATATCAATAGGAGAGCGTTGCATTGTGATGCATGGTGCAAGCATGGCAAGAAGACAAACACCAACTGCAAGTGAAGATCGAAGCCTTGTAGAAGAATCAAAAGAGGGGCAGTTCTTTAATTCGAAGTCCATCCATTGTAGGAGAGAATGAAGTCTTGCCACTTCATTAGGAAGATGAAGAAAGTTCATCTCTATCTACCACTCCAAAAGTGCAATCAGTGGAAGAAGCCATTGGTACTTTTTCCTCACCTTCAGAGGAATTTCCTTATGTACCAACATTGTTAGGAAATGATTCGGAATCATAGAAAGAAATGGCTTCCATTGATCATGAGATTTGGGCATTCGATAAGTATACCAAAGGAATGGGTATAAGGCTGATGAAAAAAATGGGCTATCAGCAAGGACAAGGCCTCGACAAGTATAGCCAAGGCAAACTCCAACTAATCTCAGTGCAAGAAAGGCCTAATATGAAGGATTGGGATATGACCAATCAATATGTGACTACTGTGGGAAGAGAGGTCACATAGTAGACTGATGTTGGTCCTTACATCCTGAGGTAATGCCAAAGAAGAATCAAGACTAGAAAGGTAAGTAGACGAATCATACTAGTAGTGATTCGGAAGGTGAGTCTTACAATCAAAATTTTATTACAAAGATTGTTAAACGGATTTATCCATGTAATTTTTGTGGAAGTAACATGGATTGTGTAGTTGAATGTTGGAAGCAGAAGGTTTACAACAAGAAGATGCATGCTACAAAGAGCAGCATGCGGAAGAATGACATAGAACTACAAGTGAAGAAATGTCCAAGAAAGACTTTTCTTCAGTCAGACAAAGACTCAACACCATCAAAACAAAGCTCGAAAGATCCAGCAAAATACGACCATTACAAAATCAGGAGAAAGAGTTTGTCTACAATGCAAGCTGAGAGGACATTCGAAGAGCACATGTCTGATGCTGCAACGTGAGTTGACACCAACACAAAAAAGACAAGGGACATAAAAGAAAAATAGAGAGGAAAAATGTAAGTCTCCAGAGAAGTCTCCTACTTGGAACTAGGCAGATTTCATGCCATATGTGTAATTGTGTGTCTATGAATTGTTGTCACATAAATAGGCTTAGTTGAGTTTGTAATAGGATCTAGATGGTTGTTTATTGATGCTTGAATGTAATAAATTCATGATTGTAATAAACTTTTGGAGGTACAAAAGTCCTTTTGTTGGGAGGAATGATCTAGGATGGATCCTGATTGAGTCGAGTCATATTTTTCTATGTAATGTTTGAAGACCAAGATGGTCCTAGATAGAAAAAATTCTCAACATACTCGGAATTTTTCAGTATCAGATGCTCACGAAATTAAGGCTAAGTCGAAGATCTCATCGCGCTAATTTAGTGGTATATCCAGTTTTGAAAATGGCCTCTGTATGAGGAGGAAAATGCGTTTTGACGTTTTCCTCCAAATAGGTAAAAATTCGAATTCAACGTAGGTGGTGGTCAAAGCTCATGGTTCTAATGGACACTTGATGCACTCAGATTTCGCTAAGTGGCTCCTTCTGGTTTGTCAAATTTTTTAATTTGTGATTGGTTGGTTGATTTTAATTTAGCAAATAATGGATCGCCACGTGGGCCAATGAATGGCTATCACGTGGCCTCTCTGTAGCCTGCTAATATTTTTTTATGAGTTGCAGGGTCGTAAGGAAGAGTCGAACTATGGACCTATGTTTCAACACCAGAGCTGTCTACCATCACACCACCATATGTTCCTTGGTAAGCTTTGAGAGCATATGTATAATTTAGTTTATTGTGTTGAAAATGGTGGGGGTAAGGGCTGGCGGATCCTGCCAACATGACAACCCCGTGGAAAAAGTATCGACATTCCAACAAAGCCTCCAAACATGGTGGAAAATCCAACCGGTGCATAGTCAACACTTATCAACATTCAAGATTTTGCAGAATCGCTGGGAGTTATACCATATATGGTTTGGGCAAAAGATTTATGTATAACCAAAGTCATGTCGAGCCATAGGGTGGGTGTTCACATGTGATGCAGTAAGCCATTACCAGCAACCCCGCCACAAGGTATCACCGTAGGAGTTAAGCCTTGTCGAGATATGTGACCATACCATCATCGCATGGGATAATATAACTGCTAGTCCAAAGTGGAATGCCATGTCGAATGAGCCTTCACTGCCAGAGTTGTGTTGACTATTCTACCACGAGAACGATGCATCAACACTAGTGAAATGCCACAAATGGCATGGAGTGTTGTTATGTGGCATATAAGTGGCAACAGAGTGTTATCGTGGTGTTAAAACTCCATAAAAACCCTTCAGGCTGAGGAAAAGGCCACAAAGGTAACCATAAACTGCTTTGGGCTAGAAACTGGTCTTTTCTAGCTAGAGGGGGCTCCCTCACTCTTAAATATAAAGACTTGAAGCACAAATTTATAATAGAGACTAGTTATGACTAAGTAATTTTGAAAATATTTGGTCAAAGTGTGAATGGCCGGATAGGTAATAATACATGATCAATTTATCCTTTTACTCATTTCCTTATGCAAGTAAATTAATAACTATTTCATGGGCTTGTAAGCATGACTCTGGGATACAAAGATAGATTGTAGTATAGATAAGATAAAGAAAAACAAACAAATTCTTCCTTTGCAATAAGACAATGTTGTTTATATAGGAGAAAGAAAAATTGAACATAGAAGAGAACATGTATGATTATATATCATTTCATTTGAGTTTGAAACATGAAGACAATTGAAAAAGAGAAGATACACTGAATTCTGAATCAACTGACATCAAATACTCATAAAACATAGAGAAGAAATAAACAACTGAATAGTAAACATAACAAATCCCATGCACCATACTATAAGAATCCTTGGACAGAAAGATAGATGACCCTCAATACATAAGCAACATGCATCATTAATTGATCACACAAGCATTGAATTTATGTAAATCAACACTAACAAATCACTCAACCATCAACAACCATTTTTGTATTCATTCATTAGAATATATAATCAATACATATGCTCAAAACATGTTTAGGTTCACTGTATCTTTGATCCAACACAGGATCGGTCCAAAAACGAAACAAACATAGTAAGCTATTGTTTTTTAAATGATTTTTCTCCAAAAATAAAACATAAAGCATCTTTTGTCCCTTTGAAAGTCAAAACAAACTATTTTAATACAAATTAACTTAAAAAGTTTTCGAACTGATCATCATGAATGAAATAGAAAGAACACCAAAAACCTGCTTTTCTGACTCTTAAAAAGCCTTCGTAGCAGCTGCACAGCACTAGAAACTTCATCCTTATAGAAATTACATGTGAAAATATGTTAAGAAGGTAAGATGGACACCACACATACCCCATCTCAACATCTTCAAAAACTAACAGGTTGCCACCATATTGTGTGTGTGAGATAGTCTGGGCATGGCTTCTGTAGCGAGTGCACAACTTCTGTGTAGCAAATTTTTTGCAACTATTCTGTGAATACCTTCTAGTCCTCCTGAATGTTGTCATGATATTATATGATGATCAACATATCAAATTCAATATATTAAAATATCAAGAACTTAAGACAAAATTTGAAAAAAAGAAAGGAGGCTTGGTCACTTCCTTTTCCTCTTGCTTAATACTTTACTTCTAGAAGCCTTGGTGTTGAGAGTTTTGGTCTTGGGATCTGGAGTAGTGAAGTCATGTTGCTCAATAGGTGATGATAAAGTGGGTGTGGCCTTAGTCATGAACTTAGGATAAAATTTAGGCATCTTCATGAGAGCTAGTAGCACAACTGCTCCTTCATATCTCTTCAACAATCTATGTGCCTCCTCCAAATCTTGCCTCATACTTCTCAACTGAGCATTTAGGACCAAGTTTCTAGCATGAAAATTTCTGCATTGTCTCCTTACTAGCTGAGACCATTTGACAAAATTCTTACTCCTGTCACAATTTTCAACAATGTGTTGAATGGAATTTTTATACTCCAGATTTTATTGCCTGTATTGATTCATATTTTACTTTCTTCTAACTCCTCCATGAACCTTTGATACTCTTTCCATTGATTGAATGAGGGTCTTCTAGGAGCTTGAGCTATTTGTTTCATTTTTTGCACATATTTAGACTTTGATTTGAACACCCTAACTACTGGCTCACTAGGCCGCACTATAACATTCTTGGCTTATTCAACAAAATAAACTGTTGTGAAACCAACTCACAAAAAGGTGGAAAATAATATAGATCAAAGACTTAAAAATCAACTTCTTCGAGGGGGGCATCCTCCTTTACATTACACAAATGAACAATTCTTGGATGATACAAATGACAAGACCTCCTTTCTACATATAGGAGTCTAAGGGGCCCCAATGCAATGAGAGCCTACATAACAATAATATTGTAGGGGCACAAAAATAACAATAGTGGGCTTCTATGGGGCACAATAATAATAACATGGGGACTATATGGGCACAATAATACAATAAGGGGGTTACACTAATAACAATAAGGGGTTACACTAGTAGTATAGGGACCTAACATGCCCCTCTCCTTCAAAAAAGTGGTGTCCTCAATGCTTGAGTAGTTATGGATGCTTCTATATAAAATTTTGATCTTCCCATTTGAATCTTCAGCGGGTAAGTTCTTTCACTTGATGAGATACTCAGAAATTGATCGATTTTGTAGTTGTCGATTTCTTGTTTCTGTGATTGCTTCAGGTTCCAATATTATTTTTTCTTCCTCATCAAGTTCTAGCAATATTATTTGAACTGGGATATTTTGCAGCTTTTTAATGAGTGGCCACACTTCTTCGTCATTCTTCCATTCATCCCTTGCTTCACTTATCTAATTTGGTTGGATAATAGAAATGGCACAAAATATTGCTTCCAAATCCTCATTCTTTCTTGAGAGTGCATCTTTAGCAACATTTTGCTTCCTTTTTTTGTAGATGGTTTCAAAGTCATAACCCAACATCTTTGTGACCAACTTTTGCTTTTATTCTGAAGATAATCTTTGTTCTAAAAAGTATTTAAGACTATCATGATCCGTTTTTACCTTGAAGTGTCTTCCCATTAGGTAAGGTCGTCATTTCTTAAGTGCAGGTAGTATTGCCAATATTTCCTTCTCATAAAGAGCTTTGTGTAAATAATTTCCTTTGATTGGATGACTTTTGAAAGAAATGCGTCTTTCTTCTTGCATTAAAACAACACTAATTCCATTTCCCGAGGCATCACATTCCACAATAAAGGTTTTTGTGAAGTCTGGCATAGCTAAGATCGTTGCTTGCCACATTTCCTCTTTAAGATGTTCAAAGGCCTTAGTTGCTTATGGAGTCCAAGAAAATGCATCTTTCTTTAGTAATGTTGTTCGAGGTGTTGTTATTCTCATATAATTCTTAACACACTTGCGATAATGCCCTGTCAACTCGATAAATCCTCGCAGATGCTTTATGGATGTGGGAATTTTCCATTTCTTAATGGCTTTAATTTTGGTAGGGTCTACCTTAACACCTTCATGAGATAAAATATGACCCAAATATTTCACCTCTTGTACTCCAAAGAAACATTTGGAGCTTTTTTCATATAATTATTTCGCCATTTGTAGTATCCATGCTATGGGATCCTTTCCATCAAACTTCCTCATATCAATCTTTAGAATATGGTGGGTCTTCAATCCAATGCTAGATTCTATGAAATAATGATTAACATTTATTTTTTTCTCATCATGAGTTACCTCTACTACCTTTTCATCATTAAGATGCCTTTCTTGTAGTAGCTTTGTCCCACCTTACTTCAAACCTTCCATGTATTTCTTCAAATCTTCCATGCCTTTCTTAAAATATGCTTCCATACCATCAATATCATCTTCCATGGCATAGATAAAACTATTTATCTTAGCTTAGATCGTATTCTTCAAATCAGCCATCCAATCTTGATTACTAGGTGTTTCTATTTTCTTGATTCGAGTCATTCTTTTTCTTGATTTTAGGATCTCAATCTTGAATTTGTTGTATCTCTGGAAATTTGTATCTCCAAGGTCTGGAATTCCGACCTCCGGTAGCCCTTTGCATCCTCCTTCCAATGCCACAAGTATGATTGAAATTTAATTCTCTAAGAAAGAGTTATGCCCAATCTCTCAAGATGACCTGATTATATAAATTTTAGAGTGAATTTGTATGAAGTTCCACGTGTCACTATTTCGACCTTCAGACCTAAAAACGATACACAGAGAAGTACAATCCATCTTCTTTCTATAACGTCTTACGAAATTTCAATCTGACACTCAAAGAGAAAGTTATGACAATTTGCCCAAGGTCACCTGTTTGGGATGTAATTTAGGAGCCTGCAAAAACCCTAAATGTCTTGGACCATATCTCCAAAAATATAGTGAAACAAGATCTAAAATTCAGACCCGAGGTTTAGAATGATTTCAGATCAAATTGATTTGATTTTTTTTTTTTGTATCTTCTGAAATGTTGTAAAGAAAAAGTTATAGTAAAAATTCCACGATGGCCTGTTTGAGATGGAATTATGGAGCTTACAAAAACCCTAACCTCCTTAGATCATATCTTAAGAAATATAGCAAGACAAGATCTGAAATTTGTACCTGAGGTTTAGAACGATTTTGGTTCAAATGGGGGTTTTTTAGCTTCTGAAACTTCGTAGAGAAAATGTTATAGCAAAAATGCCATGATGGCCTATTTGGAGCAGCAAAACCCTAGAATCCAAATCTCTGATATCAAATGTTATGAAACCAACTCACAAAAAGATAGAAAAGATAGATCAATGACTTAAAAATCAGCCTCTTCGAGGGGGAAACCTCATTTAAATTACACAAATGAACAATTCTTGGATGATACAAATGACAAGACCTCCTTTCTATATATAGGAATCTAAGGGGCCCCAATACAATCAGAGCCTACATAACAATAATATTGTAGGGGCACAAAAATAACAATAGTGGGCTTCTATGGGGCATAATAATAATAACATGGTTACTATATGGGCACAAAAATACAATAAGGGGGTTGCACTAATAACAATAAGGGGTTACACTAGTAGTATAGGGACCTAATAGAAACACGTTTTTTCTTTCCTTTGGAAACTTCTATAGGTGACTCTGTCTTGTCCTTTGCTGGTTTAATAGCTTGTTTTATATCTATGTTATTTTTCTCCATAAGTGTTATTCTCATATGGTTTTTAAACAATGCCTCTTTAATATTTGTTATCTTAGGGTCTTCTTATTTGTACTGCACAACACCTATTTCAAGCGGTGCTATGTCCTCCTCATAGTCTGGTTGCACCATTTATAGGCCCTTGACTTCATCCACTTTATCATCAACCTGCACATATGTCTACTTGCCTTCAGAAATTTCCACAATTGCTTGGGGCCTGCCTCTTCCTGGGTATTTTTGACTCTAGACCTCGTTCTGGGTCTCATCAAAAACTCATCTTGAGCCGTGTCTTCAATTTTGACTTTAAGTTTGGCTTGTTGAGCTTATTGATGAGCCCCAAAAATGGATAATTATATGGGCTCATTCAACCTCCTAATTCGACTTAATCCGCCATTCTCATTATTTTATTGCATGTTTTTGATTATATTTATGCTAATAGAGTGAATTGGGTTAGTCATTATGCCAACAAGTCTAATGGGTGCTTTGTGCAGTGTTTTTATTCAATTTTGAGACAAAATTAAAGGTTTTAATGAGCACTTGGCAGCCAAATTCATGGAGAAGCAAGAGAGAGGATTTGTAGGAAGGTGTCCCCTTCATTTATGGGCCCTTACCTCGAATTATCCACCATCAGCTCGGAGTTCAAGGGCCACCACATCAATTATCACAAGGGCAGCCAAGCAAGTCAAGTAGGACTGCTGTTAACTACAAGTTTTGGCAACTGAGTCCCTAAAGTTTAGGAGGACTGTTGGAGTACTCAATTTGTATAAATAAGAAGGCTCAAGGCCTCATTTTGGTTAGCCAATAGTTAGTCACTTTTTAGGCAGAAGTTAGCTAGTTTGTAGTTCGATTTTAGTCAGTAGATTAGCTTTGCATTTCAACACCTTTTCAAGCTTTTCCTTGTGGACAATTTTTGATGTAACTCTTATTTTCTTGCTCAATAAAGATGAATCCAGATTTGCACCAGCTCTAAATCTCTCTTAGGAGGCTGTAGCTCTTGGGGTTTGGCCCATCTCAAGTGCCCAGTACCTCCTTTGTTTACCTTTATGTGTTTTTTCTGCATTCTTAGAATAAAATATGCTATTTAGATTTAAATCTTGCTTTGTTATTTAGATTGCTTTTGATGATTAAAATAGCTTTTCATGTTCATATTTACTTGATAGGTTAATCACAGAGAAGAACTTTAGAAAAAGGCCATTAATCACCTCTGATCTCACCTCTCCCTCAGTGGGATTGTGAGCTGGGATAAAGGTGACATTGTTGCCAACAAAAACATTGTCTTGGCTTACCTATGCAATTAGTAGTGTTAGATTTTTAGTTGTTGAACTTGATATCAGTTTTTGGTTGCATGCTTAGGGTTATGATTGCTTAGTTGCATAGTTATTTTAGCTGGTTTCATTGCAAATAAACTTATGTTCCATTTCTTTGCTGTTATCTAGGTCATAATAGACTAACGTAACTAGGTCTTTGATTTTCCAAGTCCTTGTTTGTTTCGTTTGAAAAACAACTTGCAGAGCACCCGTTATCCTTCTCCATCTCCTCAGCTGCATCCACCAAAACGTGGACCTTCTTACATCCCTATTTCACCTCCATACTCATTCCTTCACCTTTTTCCCTCCATCCATGCTCCAAAATCCCATTTCTGAACATCTTGTAGAAAATCAAAGAACATCCTGTAGAAATTCCAGAACATCCTGTAGAACCCCTGCAGACTTCTTGTAGAAGCTCACGAATGAGGTTTCTTGATAGCCAAACTCTGGGAAACTCTCTAGAAGGGTGTTAGGGACCCCTTAGGCCCTCTCTGAACCTTCCCGACCTCTTCCAAGCATTTCCTCTCATCGATCCACCTCTGCACAGTAAAAAACAGTAAAATCACATGCATAATAATCCTACAAAGTCATTCAAAAATACAAAAAGATGTTTTCTTCAGATTTCATTATAAAAGTAGCTTAGACACATGCATTTTACCTTCTGAAGTCAATGGCATCTCATTTAGTAGCTTGCATCTTCCTTCTTGCATCAGTAGGACTAGCTGGTAGAATTAGGGTTTGCTAGGGTTTGTGTTTCATTTTGGCTTTCAATTTCTTTCCGCTAGTAGATTAGCTTCCTTTGAGTTAGCTTTTATCCATCAGTTAAAAAACTTCTTCTAAGAGCTCATAGAAATTGGCTTAAGCTCCTAGCGGACTTGTACCAGCTAACCAAGTGACAACTGTGGCAAGAGCTAGTACTTGTGCATACAACACCGTCGCTTCCAAGTTTGTTACGAACTACCGGGTTGATAAAATTAAAGAAGGGAGTTCCAGGAGTTGCATCATTATTGCTGCAATACTGGGGCCCACCATCTTTTTGGCAACGTTTCCGGGGAAGCATCAGAGTATTGGTGATTGCTGCTTTTCTTCTATTTTCCACTACAACCTTCTGCTAAGTAGTTTATGTCATTTCCATTCTACAAGTCCATTTCCACAAAAGTAGAGTAGACATTTCCTGGTTTCATAGATTAGCATTTCAATTCCGCAATTTCAATTCTGCAAGTGGAGATTATCATTTCAATTTCACAATTTCAATTTTTCAAGCATAGACTAGCATTTCATTCCTGCAATTTCATTTCAGAAAAATAGATTAGTCCTTTCCTGCTTTCATTTCAATTCCACATTTTCATTTGAGCAAGATAGTTAGTTGCAGTTCAATCTATTTTAGTTTTGTAGGTACAAGCAGAAAAAAAGCAAAAATCAACCAAAAAGATTTCCTTTCATGCCTGGTAGGAGTAGAGATAAGTTAGAAAAATACTTGCACAACACACCCCACTGCTTCACACATCCAACCTTCTCTCTTCTTCGATGGCTGTGATTAAGAAGAACCCCTGGGCGGACATCAAGGCATATTTAAAGAACCTCTAGGGGAGAAGAAGAAGAAAAAATTCCACTGGAGCCAATGGCTACAAGCAAAAATGTTGGGAGCAATACTTTTTCTTCCAACTCAATCCTTAGAGGTGAATGTAAGAATCTGATGGAAGATTTCAAGAGTGAGATGAGGCAGTTTCTTGCCATGCAAATGGATAACTTACAGATCCAAAGGAAGCAAGAGGAAGCCAAGAGGACTTTGGCCATCTTTTGTCCCAGGTGCACTAGAAAGCATCATAGGTACGAATGTCCATTGTACTCCATAGAAGTGTGTTTTGTCTGTGAAGAATACCATCCTACAGATCAGTGCCCTTCCTTGCCTGGAATCAAAGTTGCATATCAAAGGGCCAAAGAAGTCACTGAACCACTCTATTTCGTGAACCAAAGGAGGTCCCATGGACCCATACATTACCAGCAGGAACTGCAAGGGACATCTGAGACCTATTACAACCCCTATCAAGCCACTTTCATGCCTTCTTGGGGTCCCCCTGCTCATCCTTCCTAGTTCACACCTCTTCCTTATTCCTTCACATATCCATATTATGCTCCTCCAGTTGCTCATTCATTTCACTCTTATGCTCAGCCACAGCCTCAGTGGAATGCACCTCATCAGGGGTGGAGGCCCTAGTACAACACTCCTCTCGCTCATTTTCCTCCACCACATGCTCAACCACAACCATCGCCTCCTGCTCCACCAAGGCAACCCCAAATGCCTGCCCAACCACAACCCCATCCACATCCATCTCAAATATACACCCCCACTCAGCTACCCGTACCACCATTTCCAAAACCATACAATGGAGTAGCTCAATCCAATTGCAAATCTGAGGCACAACATGTCCAAATGACTCATCTTGAGCTCAATGATCT
The DNA here is from genome assembly GCA_000404065.3 of Pinus taeda. Classification (NCBI taxonomy): domain Eukaryota; kingdom Viridiplantae; phylum Streptophyta; class Pinopsida; order Pinales; family Pinaceae; genus Pinus; species Pinus taeda. The sequence goes on from APFE030624019.1 coordinate 36,971, forward strand.
TCACCATAGCTCAGGAAGAGTATTGCAAAAAAGAGATTATCTTGAAAGCAGTGAAGGACCACAACCAGTAAAAGAAGATTCAAAAGAGGATAGCAAAGAACCATGGGTTGCACTTGATGAAGAAAAGAGATCAGAATCAGAGATCGAGAAATCTCCCTCATGGTCACCATCAAATCCTCCATGTATTCAAGAGAAAGATCGGCAAAAAGAGGAAGATGAGAAAGTCATGTTAGAAGGTGACATGGAACATGATCCAGATCAGCAAAAGGACCAAGGATATCAGAGCTACATTGAGATATGGTTTCATATGGTCACTAAGTTGCAACAGTACTCTCTTCTTCAGCTATGTTTGATCCCTTCAAAGTCATACCATTTGGTCTCTGAAGTCCAGATAACTGTGAAAGCATGCATTTCAAGCCTCCACAGCATTCTGTCTCTAATCTCGATGTGCACATGGCTCCATTGGAAGTATTCTTATACTTGAGAACGATTTTGTTTTTCAAGTAGGGTAGGGTAGAAAAAAGAAAAAGAAAAAAAATGAAAAAGAAAAAAAAATGAAAAAAATGGAAATAAAAGAAAAATCTAAGGTGAAAACCTCCTCGGAGACGCCTTAGATTGGCTCATTGATTGAAAACCTCCATGAGGCGGTCAGTGGGTTGAAAAAAAAAGTGAAAAGAAAAAAGAATAAGATCCTTCGGCGAAAACCTCCCTTGGAGGCGCCTAGGGCAGGAAATTAGGGTGAAAAGCTCCATGAGGTGCCCTAGTTGTTTTTCAAGAAAAAAAAAAGAGAAAAAGAAAAAGAAAAATAAACCTAATTTCCATTGACTAATTGCAGGTTGCAAGAGGGACATTGCAGGTTAGGAGGATCGCTCAAACCAAAGACAGAGGAAGTTCTGGGCTTTCTACAGGAAGCTACAGGCATTTCTACAGGAAGTTTTGTATTTCTATAGGAAACATCCCGTAGAACCTTTGGACGAACCAAATTCAATTTTAAAAGGGAATCTGATGGTGGGAATCTGTTTATTAGGCCTACAAGCACCTTTGTGTCCATCCCTCGCCTTTCTCCATCATTTTTCCACCTCATTGTGCTTCTACATTGTGCTTCTACAGGAAGTTCCTATAGAAATTGTAGGAAGCTAGAAATGGATTTCAAAAAGGCGGTTTGGCGAACATTGTAGCTTCCTCAGTCCTCCTGCAATCTTCAAACTCCTCCTCCATCATCTCCTTACCTGCATCACAGCCCAATTTCATTTTTCTTACCATGCAACAAAACTGCAGAATGCCTTGAAGCAAAAATACCTAGAACAGAATTTGTTTTTGACCTAACTTGAAAAACATGCATCCATTTGAAAAACCATTTTACGGGGAATAACATGGGTGATGGAAACATGCCTGAGCAGTTTCAGCCAATTCCAGTGCACGGTTTCCCAGAAATCAACCTCCATCACCATCAGCCATTTTTTCATTTTCTCCATATCCGTGCATCCATTTCAAAACATGTTTCATGGAGAGATGCATATGGGTGATAGTAACCTACCCAAGCAGTCTCAGCCAATTCCGATGCACGGTTTCCGAGAAATTGATCTCTGAAATCTTCAGCCAGTTTCCATTTTTCTCGAAATCTTTGCATCCATTGATCGCAATTCTGCTATGGGAGGTGCATCATGATGATAGGAACATGCTCAACAAGTTTCATATCGATCTGATCTATCGTTTAGGAGCAATGGCGAAAACAAGCTTCGGTCCTGTGAAAATTCAGCAGCAGCAGCTTGAGGGTGCAGATCTGAACGTGGAAATGAACTCCTGCAGCTTAGATCCAGCTAGAGGATACCTGCACAAGAAAAATAACCACACATCAGATAGCAAAGAGCTTATAGCACAAAGGAGCCATCATGCAACCACCGAAACAGATGCATGCAGCAGCAAAAAGAACTTCACAGCAACCATTTGACTTCAGGTACGTGACTAAAACTTCTTCCTCTATTGCATGAATCTAATCTAAACACTGCATGAATGAATGAGATGGTGGGATTCAACCAAAAAGGTAGCAAGTCTGATTACACTCATCCAGGGATCATCAGCGCATGTGTGTAGTCAGTCACGGGAATTAAAAAATATATATATAAAAAATAAAAAAAACATAAGCAGTGGTAGACGTGTTGAACTCCAGCGCACACAGCATCAATTGATTAACAGATAGAAGAAGACATGCAGTTCATAACATCACTCAGTTCGAAAAAGCCAGTGCACATGTTTTTTCCACCTAACCACAAATCACGCAGCAACTAAAGAAGGCTCGGCTGAAACTCACGAACTGTTGTTCATCTCCACTTTCCACATCCTCAACTGAAGTGTGCACAATCTGTTAACCTATCGTCCTCCATTGAGTTTTTCTACATGTCTTCAAGATTCTGTTGTGTATCAGGTTCACTCAGAGGCGCAGGGGCGCTCTACAGGCATTTCTACAGGAAGCTGCGCTACAGGAAACCCAGCATACGAAGAAGCTTGGATTGTTCACGTCGAGGGTGGCAATTCTCAGAGAGGTAGGCCTGAACATTACTTTCCCATGCAAATAATTCAAAAGCTGGTGAATTCGACGTGTTGAGGGGGTAGTGAAAATGTGAATGCAAGTTTGTCTATGAATTCAAAAGTCGTTTTCTTATTGTTGCCTGGAATTGTCTTCGTGGTCTGCATGTGAGATTTTCTCCAGGGTCTTGAATTAAAATCCTTCCTATAGAAAAATTGAGACACTGTCAAGGCTCACCGGTGAAAAATTGTGAATTTTATATGACTGTGTGCATAACGGAGACGTAGCTCTGCACTCTGTGTAGAGAAATCCTGAAGTCCTCCTTCTGTACACGAGCAGGCAAGTTCAGAACAACAAAAACAGAGTTTTTTTACCATGCTAAGAGGGTTCATTAGAAAAGAACCTTCGGAATCCAAGAAATTACGGGAAACCGCTGAGGTGGTGGACTTGTTTTCCCATGCATTGGAGAATGAAATGTCGCTAAGAATAAAACATCAAGGGTTGGACATCAAACCTGAAATTATTGTGGTGACTCGGTCGATTCCTAAGGCCTATGGTACAACATGCAATCAACGAATTGAAAGAATTGGTGGAACACAACATTCAAGGATATTTCGGGTACCCTTTAGAACAGAAAAAGGAGTTTTGCAGAAATGGGTTTCTCGATTTGATGTGTGGCCTTACTTGGAAAGATTTTCAGAGGATGTATTAAATGAAGTAACGGCAGAGCTAAAAGGTCAACCTGATCTGATCATTGGCAATTACAGTGATGGAAATTTGGTTGCATCTCTGATTTCACATAGACAAGGAATCACTCAGTGCAACATAGCCCATGCTTTGGAGAAGACAAAATACCCATATGCAGACATATACTGGAAAAAAATATGAAACCATTTCTCTTGCCAGTTTACTGTAGATCTAATTGCAATGAATCATGCAGATTTTATTATCACTAGCACATATCAAGAGATCGTTGGAAGCGAGGATACTGTTGGACAGTATGAGAGCCACACTGCTTTCACCCTTCCTGGTCTTTATCATGTGGTTCATGGAATTGATGTTTTTGATCCCAAATTCAACATTGTTTCTCCTAGAGCAGACATGCAGATTTATTTCCCTTATATAGAGAAGCAGCATCATCTTACTGCTTTACATGGTTCAATTGAGGAACTCTTATTCAATCCTGAACAGACAGCTGAACACGTGTATTTTGAATGACCGTAAAAAGCCCATTATCTTTTCTATGGTAAGACTCGATAGAGTGAAAAACATGACAGGACTGGTTGAATGGTTTGCAAAGAACAAACACTTGAGGGATGTTGTCCTCCACGTTCTAGGGAGGAAACCATATACAGAATTCCCATTCTAATCAGTGCACAAGCCAAAACAGAGTGTGAGGAAGCAAGATATTGAGGCAGAGAAGAAAACTAAGGGTAAGGAAGCTAAGGGAAAGAAAACCTAGGGTAGACCATCACAGGAAAAGCAAGAGAAAAAGCAAGAAAGAGAAAGAAGGAAGAAACAGAGAGAAAAAACAAGTTTAATCCCTGGTAATTGTTGCAGGTTGCAGTTACACAATGTGGAAAGGGGGCCTCCCAACACAAGCAGAAGGGTCCCTACCAAGTTCCCAGGCATCCTCACATCCATCCCCTCCACGAACACTCATTTTTTCAGGGTTCGGACACAATCTAATCATGATTCAACCTTCTACAGGAAGCTACAGGACTTTCTACAGGAAGTTCTGTATTTCTACCAGAAACATCCTGTAGAGCCTTTGGGCATGCCAGAATCGATTATGGAGAGGGATTTGAAGCTTTAAGTCTGTTGAGGAGGCATGCAACCACTCTTTTCTTCCATCCTCCACTGGTTTCATCTCTTTTCACCACCATTGCCACCATCTGATTGAATATACTTGCACAATCATACCAAAGCTGAGAATTCTCTAGGAAAAGGAGCAGGCGGTGGGAAGAAGCAGAGAGAAAAGCATTGATTTCATGACCGAGAACAGGACATCACTTCAGAAGCTTAGCATGACAGGGAGGCTACTAGGGCCATCAAAGATGAGGAGATAGATTGGTTGCTCAGAGGATGAGCAACACTCTCAGTAGGGGGGTGATGATGAGCCCCAAAAATGGATAATTATATGGGCTCATTCAACCTCCTTATTTGACTTAATCCACCATTCTCACTAGTTTATTGCATGTTTTTTATTATATTTATGCTAATAAAGTGAATTGGGTTAGTCATTATGCCAACAAGTCTAATGTGTGCTTTGTGTAGCCTTTTTGGTCAATTTGGAGACAAAATTGAAGGTTTAATGAGCACTTGCCAGCCCAAATTCGTGGGAGAACAAGAGAGGATTTGTAGGAAAGGTGTCCCCTTCATTTATGGGCCCTTACCTCGAATTCTCCTCCATCATCTCAGAGTTCCAAAGGCCACCAAATCAATTATCACAAGGGCAGCCAAGCAAGTCAAGTAGGACTGTTGTTAACTGCAAGTTTTGGGCAGCCGAGTCCCTAAAGTTTAGGAGGACTGTTGGGGTCCTCAACTTGTATAAATAAGAGGGCTTAGGGCCTCATTTCAGTTAGTCATTTTGGTTAGCCAGTAGTTAGTCATTGTTGTATTCATTTTGTAGTCATTTTGTAGTTCGATTTTTAGGCAGTAGATTAGCTTTGCTTTCAGCACATTTTCAAGTTCTCCTTGTGGACAGTTTTTGGAATGTAACATTTCTTTCGATCAATAAATATGAATCCAGCTTCGCACCAGCTCTAAATCTCTCTTAGGAGGTTGTAGCTCTTGGGGTTGGGCCCATCTCAAGCGCCCAGTACCTCCTTTGTTCACTTTTATGTGTTTTTGCTGCATTCCTAAAATAAAATCTGCTATTTAGATTTAAATCTTGTTTTGTTATTTGGGTTGTTTTTTATGAGTAAAATAGCTTTTCATGCTCAGATTTAGTTGATAGGTTGTTAACAGAAAAAGCTTCAAGAAAAGGGCCATCAAACATCTGTGGTTTGACCTCTCCCTCGGTGGGATCAGGAGATGTGACTAGGATGACTTTGCTGCCCACAAAAACACTGGTTTTGCTTTGCCATGCAATCACTAGTGTTTGATTTTCATGTGTAGAAGTTGGTTACAATTTTAGACTTTAGTTTTCTTAGTTGCATGAGATAAAATACATGGTTTCATTGCAGGTCACACTTCTGTTCATTCTCTTTACTGGCAACTAGCAAATTAGGTCAACGTAACTAGGTCTTTGAATTTACAAGTCTTTGTTGGTTCAGATTGGAAAAACGACTTGCAGAGCACCTGTACCACTTATTCATCTGCTTATTCTCCATTAGCACCATCCACTCCACCCTCTACTTAGAATCCTTGCCTCACATTTTCCATTTTCTCCCAAAACCCTAATTTTTGTGCAACATTACTTCAGTCTTCCTTGAACAAATCCCACCATCCTTGCCACTCCTCAACTCCATTCCCCAAGTCCTAGACCTCTTAACACCCCTATTTCACCTCCATACCCATTCCTCCATCTTTTTCCCTCCATCCATGCTCCAAAATCCCATTTCTGAACATCCTGTAGAAAATTTACAGAACATCATGTAGAAATTCCTGAACATCTTGTAGAACCCCTGCAGACTTCCTGTAGAAGCTCACGAATGAGGTTTCTTGAAGGCCAAACTCGATGAAACTCTCAGGAAGGGTGCTAGGGACCCCTTAGGCCCTCTCTAAACCTTCCTGACCTCTTCCAAGCATTTCCTCTCACTGATCCACCTCTACACAGTCAAAAGCCAGTTAAAAGCACATGCATGATAATTCTAACAACTTAATCAAAAATACAAAAAGATGTTTTCTTCAGATAGAAGTAGTTTAGACACATGTATTTTACCTTCCTATAAGTCAATGGCATCTCATTCAGTAGCTTGCATCGTCCTTCTTGAATCAGGAGGACTAGCTGGTAGAATTAGGGTTTGCTAGGGTTTTCGTTTCTTTTTGGCTTTCAGTTTCTTTCCGCAAGTAGATTAGTTTCCTTTGAGTTAGCTTTCATCCATCAGTTAAAAAGCTTCTTCTACGAGCTCATAGAAGTTGGCTTAAGCTCCTAGCGGACTTGTGCCAGCTAACCAAGTGACAGTTGCAGCAAGAGCTAGTACTTGTGCGTACAACACCGTCGCATCCAAGTTTGTTATGAACTACCGGGTTGATAAAATTAAAGAAGGGAGTTCCAGGAGTTTTAGAATTATTGCTGCAATACTGGGGCCCACCATCTTTTTGGCGTCGTTGCCGGGGAAGCGTCATAGTATTGGTGATTGCTGTTATTCTTCTATTTTGTACAACAACCTTCTACTAATTAGTTTATTTCATTTCCATTCTGCAATTTCATTTCCACAAAAGTAGAGTAGACATTTCCTGCTTTCATAGATTAGCATTTCAATTCTGCAAGAGTAGATTAGCATTTCAATTCCGCAAGCGTATCTTAGCATTTCATTCCTGCAATTTCATTTGAGCAAAATATATTAGTCCTTTCTGGCTTTCATTTCAATTCTGCATTTTCATTTCAGTAAGATAGTTAGTTGTAGTTCAATCTATTTTAGTTTTTGCAGGTACAACTAGAAAAAACAAAAATCAACCAAAAAGATTTTCTTTCGTGCTTTGTAGGAGTAGAGATAAGTTAGAAAAATGATTGCACAACACCCCCACTGCTTCACACAACCAACCTTCTCTCTTCTTCGATGGTTGTGATTAAGAAGAACCCCTGGGCGGACATCAAGGCATATTTGAAGAACCTCTAGGGGAGAAGAAGAAGAAAACATTCCTCTAGAGCAAATGGCTACAAGCAGAAATGTTTGGAGCTATACCTTATCCAAAAATGAATTTGCAAATCAGATGGAAGATTTCAAGAGTGATATGAGGTAATTTCTTGCCTTGCAACTGGATACCTTACAGATCCAAAAGAAGCAAGAGGAAGCCAAGAGTGCTTTGGTCATCTTTTGTCCCAGGTGCACTAGAAAGCATCCTAGGAACAAATGTCCATTGTACTCCATAGAAGTGTGTTTTGTCTGTGAAGAATACCATCCTACAGATCAGTGCCCTTCCTTGCTTGGAATCAAAGCTGCATATCAAAGGGCTAAAGAAATCACTGAACCACTCTATTTCATGAACCAAAGAAGGTCACATGGACCCATACCTTACCAGCAAGGATTGCAAGGGATATCCGAGACCTATTACGACCCCTATGAAGCCACTTTCATGCCTTCTTTGGGTTCCCCTGCTCATCCTTCCTTGTTCACACCTCCTTGTTCCTTCACAGATCCATATTATGCCCAACCAACTGCTCATTCGTTTCACTCTTATGCTCAGCCACAACCTCAGTGGAGTGCACCTCATCAAGGGTGGAGGCCCCAGTACAAATCTCATCCCACTCATTTGCCTCCACCACCTACCCAACCACAACCCTATCCACATCCATCTCAAATATACACCCCCACTCAACTACCAATACCACCAATTCCAAATCCGCACATTGGAATAGCTCAACCCAATTGCAACGCTGAGGCACAACATGTACAAACAACTCCTCTTGAGTTCGATGATATTCGCCATAGCTCAGGAAGCGTATTGCAAGAAAGAGATTATATTGACATTATTGAAGGACCACATCCAGCAAAAGAAGATTCAAAGGAGGAAATCAAAGAACCATGGGCTGCACTTGATGAAGAGAAGACATCAAAATCAGAGATCGAGAGAGCTCCTTCATGGTTACCATAAAATCCTCCATGTACTCAAGAGAAAGATCAACAAAAAGAGAAAGATGAGAAGGTCATGGTAGAAGGTGACATGGAACATGATCCAGATCAGCAAAAGGGCCAAGGATATCAGAGCTACATTGAGATATTGTTTCAGACGGTCACTAAGTTGTAGCAGTACTCTCTTCCTCAGCTATGTTTGGTTCCTTCAAAGTCAGATCATTTGGTCTGTGAAATCCGGATAGTTGTCAAAGCATGCATTTCAAGCCTCCACATCATTTTGTCTCTAATCTCGATGTGCACATGGCTCTATTGGAAGTATTCTTATACTTGAGAACGATTTTGTTTTTCAAGTAGGGTAGTGTAGAAAAAAAATAAGAAAGAAAAAAAATGAAAAAAAATGAAAAAATGGGAATAAGAGGAAAAATCTAAAGTGAAAACCTCCTCGGAGGCACCTTAGATTGGCTCATTGATTGAAAACCTCCATGAGGCGGTCAATGGGTTGGGAAAAAAGAGAAAAGAAAAAAGAATAAAATCCTTGGGTGAAAAACTCCCTTGGAGGCGCCTAGGGCAGGCAATTAGGGTGAAAACCTCCATGAGGCGCCCCAGTTGTTTTAAAAAAAAAACAGAAAAAAAAGAGAAAAAAGAGAAAAAAGAAATTAGGCCTAATCTTTGTAAAATAATTGCAGGTTGCAGGGAATACATTGTAGAAAAAGAGGGGCACGAAAAACAAGGAGAAGAGTCCATACCAAGCTCAAGGACACCCCCTCCATGGCCACTCACCTCTCCTAGGATTTGGTCACATTCGAGTTGAGATTGGGCCTTCTACAGGAAGTTCTGGGCTTTCTACAGGAAGCTACAGACATTTTTACAGGAAGTTCTGTATTTCTACAAGAAACATCTTGTAGAACCTTCAGGTAAGCCAGATTTGATTTTGGAAGGGAATCTAAAGCTTGGAATCTATTGGTTAGGCCTGCAAGCATCCATGTTTCCATTCCTCACCCTTTTCCATCATTTTTTCCACCTCATTGTGCTTCTTTTATGAAAACTGTGTTTTCTACAGGAAGTGCTGTGTCTTCTACAGGAAGTTTACAAAAAATCCAAATTGATCTCTGAAGAGAACCTGAAGGCTGGGAATATGTCCATGAGGCCTACACACATCCATGTTTCCATCCCTCACCTTTCTCCACCATTTTTTCCACCTCATTGTGCTTCTTTTATGAAAAATGTGTTTTTTACAGGGAGTTCCTATAGAAATTACAAGAAGCTAAAAATGGATTGCAAAAAGGTAGTTTGGCGAACATGATAGCTTCCTCAAGGGTTCAAAAGTCCTTCTGCAATTTTCAGACTCCTCCTCCATCATCTCCATGCCTGCATCACAGCCCAAGCTCAGTTTTTCTTTCCATGCAAAAACTTGCAGAATGCTTTGAAGAAAAAAATACATAGAACAAAATTTGTTTTTTCCATAACTTGAAAACCGTGCATCCATTTACAAAACCGCTTTACAGGGAGTTGTATAGGGATGATGGAAACATGTTTGAGCAATTTCAGCCGATTCCGATGCATAGTTTCCAAGAAATCAACCTCCACCACCTTCATCCATTTTTTCATTTTCTCCATATCCATGCATCTGTTTCAAAACCTGTTTCATGGGGAGATGCATATGGGTGACAGTAACCTACCCAAAAAGTTTCAACCAATTCCGATGCACGGTTTTCGAGAAATTAATCTCTGTAATCTTCAGCCATTTCCTGTTTTTCTCGAAATCTGTGCATCCATTGATCACAATTTTGCTATGGGAGGTGCATAATGATGATAGGAACATGCTGAACAAGTTTCATATCGATCTGGGCGATCGTTCGGGAGAAATGGCGAAAGAAAGTTTTTGGCCTGTGAAAATTCAACATCAGTAGCTTGAGGGTGCAGATCTAAACGTGGAAATGGACTCCTGTAACATAGATCTGGCTAGAGGATACCTGCACAAGAAAAATAAACACACATTAGATAGCAAAAATCTTATAGCATAAAGGATCCACGCATGCAGCGACGGAATATGAGCATGCAGCAGCAAAAATGGACCCAACAGCACGTCGACTTGCAGGTATGTGTCTAAACTAGCTCCTCTATTTGCATCAATATGATTTGAAAGTGCATAACGAATGAAGTGGTGGGGTTAAGCCGATAGTTCCTTGTCCAATTCTCTAGCGCTCAGCGAGGAATCATGCAGCGTACATGTTAGACAACTCACATGAAATTAAAAAAAACAGGTAGTGTTGGTCGTTTGAACTCTAGTGCAACTGATTAATAGGAAGAGAACATATAGTTCATCATAGCACTGTAGTCTGCATGTGGCCACGTACACTTGGCCACCTCACTCCTTCACCACAAATTATGTAGCAATTAAAGAACGCTTGACTGAAACTCACAAATTGCTGTTCATTTACACTTGCCACATCCTCAATTGAAGTTTGCACAAAATGATTAACTAGTCACCCTCCACCAGTTTTTCTACCTATCTTCGAGATTCTACTGCGTATCAGGCTCGCTCAGAGGCGCAGGGGTGCTCTATAGGCGTTTCTATAGGAATTCTTCTACAGGAAACAAAGAAAACAACCATGCAGAAAGAAAACCTGGGATTTTCAGCGAAGTTCAAGCTCAAAATGAGGTAGGATCGGGGAAACTTCTTTGTGCATGATTTGTTGGTGCAAAATGGTGAATTGAACACGACATTAAATTAAAAAATGAGAGTAAAAATTCTGCTTGTGCATTGAGAATAGTGGAAGTCTACCTGCATGATTCAATGAGTTTACCCATTCTTTTCTTCTGCTTCCGAAATCTCCTCATCGGTTTTAAAAAAGAAAAAGAAGAAAATAAAAAATTCCCTTTCAAGGAAGACATGCAGCAGACCAACCTGTGTGTGGGAAAACCCGAATTTACATATCTATCAATGTGTGAAAAAACTAGTGTTCTTATGCTCTGATTTGTGAAAATTTTCTTTCATAAACAGACAGACCAATTCAAGGTGACAGTAGTTTTAACACAAGGGAATTACTGCCATTTGATGTTGTAAAGAGCACACGAAAAATTCCTCCTTGGGTTCAAAAAAGGCCAAATTTAGTTGTCCTCTATTTCAGTGATTGACTGTGTTTTTTCCACTTGAGCATTTTTTTTTTTGGTTAAAACACAAACTCAACACCATGCCAATTGAAGAAATTGAGAAGAACATTGATGAGGGAGCACAAGACATTCAAACAGAGGGAAAAACATTGGAAGAACAGAAGGAAAAAGAGGAATTTGACATGATCGCTAAGCATGAGATAGAAAAGGAGACAACAGCAAAAACAGAGAGGGTGAAAAAGGAAAAAAGGTTGGAAAAAATGCCAAGAAAGCCCAAATGGGAGTCGGCACAACCAAGGCAACCACACCACAGTTAAAAGGCAAGACACCCCCAGCCAAGCAGACCGAAACAGTGAAGACAATTTCTACAGGAAGCCAGAAAGCAGTTTCTACAAGAAGACATAAAACAGTCAGCACAGGACTTTCTACAGGAAGTCTAGAAACATAGGAACAAAAAGGAAAAATCGCCTGATATTTTGGCTAGGGAGGCAATAGCCATGCTTGCCACCATTAGCATACCTCCAAGACCAAAAAAGAAGAGAAAGAGGCAAACCACCATGTACTTTAAAGTGAAAAAGGAGCACACAGATAAAAGTGGACAGACCCAAACCACAGTCAAAGGAGAAAATTTTCATTAAGGACACAAAAGCTAAGCAAAAGGAGGAGCCTCCTTCAAAGACATCCATTAGCTATGAACGGGGAAGCCCGAAGGCATCCACCCGGAGATAAAGAATGAAAATGTTGGACACAAAGGTAGTTCTACAAGAAGCTGAGATAGTTCTACAGGAAGCTGAGAATTCTCTACAGGAAACTCGGGCTAAGCTAAGAGAGACCAAGAAATGGGAGGAAAAGGTGGCCAAACCATCACAGGAAGAAGGAAAGACAAGGAAATATTTGATGAACAACAGAGAGGGGGCAAGTTGCAGGCTAAGGCTGAGGCTTTAACCAAACTGCTACAAGAAAAGGAGCACAGGCAGTGGGAAGAAGCAAAGAGAAAAGCATGGTTTCATGACCGAGAAGAGGACATCACTTCAGAATCTTGGCATGATAGGGAGGCCACTAGGGCCATTAGAGATGAAGAGATAGATTAGTTGCTCAGAGGATGAGCAACACTTTCCGTAGGGGGTGATGATGAGCCCAAAAAATGGATAATTATATGGGCTCATTCAACCTCCTAATTTGACTTAATCCACCATTATCATTAATTTATTGCATGTTTTTTATTATATTTATGCTAATAAAGTGAATTGGGTTAGTCATTATGCCAACAAGTCTAATGTGTGTTTTGTGCAATATTTTTGGTCAATTTTGAGACAAAATTAAAGGTTTTAATGAGCACTTGGCAGCCAAATTCGTGGAGGAACAAGAGAAATGATTTGTAGGAAGGTGTCCCCTTCATTTATGGGCCCTTACCTCGAATTCTCCACCATCATCTCGGAGTTCAAGGGCCACCACATCAATTATCACAAGGGCAGCTAAGCAAGTCAAGTAGGACTGCTGTTAACGACAAGTTTTGGCAGCCGAGTCCCTAAAGTTTAGGAGGACTGTTGGGGTCCTCAATTTGTATAAATAAGAGGGCTTAGGGCCTCATTTTGGTTAGCCAGTAGTTATTCACTTTGTAGGCAGAAGTTAGCTAGTTTGTAGTTCGATTTTAGTCAGTAGATTAGCTTTGCATTTTAGCACATTTTCAAGCTCTCCCTTGTGGACAGTTTTTGATATAACTCTTCTTTTCTTGCTCAATAAAGATGAATCCAGATTTGCACCAGCTATAAATATCTCTTAGGAGGCTGTAGCTCTTGGGGTTGGGCCCATGTCAAGTGCCCAGTACCTCCTTTGTTTACTTTCATGTGTCTTTGCTGCATTCTTAAAATAAAATCTACTATTTAGATTTAAATCTTGTTTTGTTATTTAGATTGCTTTTGATGATTAAAGTAGATTTTCATGTTCAGTTTTGTTTAATAAGTCAATAACAGGGAAGATCTTCAAAAAAAAGCCATCAAGCACCTTGGAGTTCACCTCTCCCTCAGTGGAATCATGAGTTGGGACCAAGGCCACTTTGCTGCCACCAAAAACAGTCTTTGCTTCACCATGCAATTAGTAGTGTTGGATTCTTAGTTGTCAAACTTGATATCAGTTTTGATTGCATGCTTTAGTTTATGATTGCTTAGTTGCATAGTTATTTCACGTATTTCATTTCGAATAAAATTTTGTTCATCTCCTTTTGCTGTTAGGTCAGATTAGAGTGAAGTAACTAGTTCATAGGTTTTATAAGTGTTTGTTTGTTCAGTTTGAAAAACCACTTGCAGAGTACCTGTTATCCTTCCTTACTTGTCCATACTCCATCCAACCTACTTGCTTCACCCTTCACTTAGAACCCTTACCCTACATTTGCCTCATTCGCTTACTTTGCCATGATTCTCATCTTCTTGTGCAACATCATTTCATCCCTCCTTGAACAAATCTCACCATCTGCGCCACTCCTCAACTCCATCTTCCAAGTCTTGAACTCCCCTACACCCTATTTGATCTCCATACTCGTTCCTCCACCTTTTTCCCTCCATCCATTCTACAAAATCCTCTTTTCAGAACATCCTGTAGAAATTCCAGAACATCCTGTAGAACCCTTGCAGACTTCCTGTAGAAGCTCACGAAAGCAATTTTTTGAGATCCGATCACTGTGAAACTCTTAGGAAGGGTTCTAGGGACCCCTTAGGACTTCTTCTAACCTTCCCAACCTTCTGCGAGCATTTCCTCTTGCAAATCCACCTCTGCACAGTCAAAAGCCAGTTAAAAGCACATGCATGACAGTTCTATCAACTTATTCAAAAATACAAAAAGATGTTTTTTTTTTTTTTGCAGGTGTTACTATAGAAGTAGCTTAGACACATGCATTTTACCTTCCTAGAAGTCAATGGAATCTCTTTGAGTAGCTTGCATCCTCTTTCTTGCATCAGTAGGGCTAGCTGGTAAAATTAGGGTTTGCTAGGGTTTACGTTTCCTTTCAACTTTCTAGTTTCTTTTTGCAAGTAGATTAGCCTTTTTTGAGTTAGCTTTTGTCCATCAGTTAAAAAGCTTCTTCTGAGAGCTCATCGAAGTTGGCTTAAGCTCCTAGCGGACTTGTGCCAGCTGATCAAGTGACAGCTGCATCAAGAGCTAGTACTTGTTCATACAGCACCGTCGCTTCCAAGTTTGTTACGAACTACCAGGTTGATAAAATTAAAGGAGGGAGTTCCAGGAGTTGCACCATTATTGCCGCAATACTGGGGCCCACCACTCATAAAATATGAAAAGATTGCCAAGCGATTAGCCTCTCTGGCTCGTTAAAGTCATCGGAAGTGATAGATTTTAATCTTTTTGGACTTGAGGGATTATTACACAAAAAGATCGAGTGCTTGTCTTGTTCGGCTCATTAAAAGTATTGAAAATTCATCCCTTTTGTATTATTTTACGTTTTTTCGGACTTGAGGGATTATATGATGAAAAAGAATCTTTGTAGTTTCCTTTCCATCCCTTTCAGACTCTCTAAAATTGAAAAGGACCGAGTTATCTTTGTCGTTAAAGTCGTTAAAATATAATAGCGATAAACTCGTCCAAACGGATGAGAACGAGTTTCACTGTCACTAGGCTGACTAAAATATAGCGACAGGTTCGCCCGAAGGGTAGATTATAGAACAAGCACATGTTATTCTCCTCAATCTTGACAAAAAGAAAGAGGTACTGGTCAGCAATGATTGGGGAAAATTGGGAAGAAAACTTGAAAAAGATTTATTGGTAGCATGTCACTCTTGAACATGACACTTTCCTTCTGCATCCAAGCCGGGTTGGGTTGTTCCATTCACTAGTCATATCACCATTGGTCTGTCACACCATCCATCTTTGGGGTTAACACTACCAATCCATCGTCAGTGTTGCCGATATGTTCAAGAGAAGTCATTTAGAAAATTCGTCTGTGTCTCACCCACTGCAATACATTCATGCTCAATTCTTTCATGACCGCCACCCTGAACATTGTATCATCAGATTGTTTTCACCTCCAAAATCATTTGCTTCGTTCCATGTCGTATATGTGGGATTCATTAAGGCCCTCCTATGATGGGTCACGTCTTGTTGAGATCAACTCATTATCCAAGAAGTCGACCTATGAACAACCCTTTCAGTACATTGAAGCTTGCATGCTTCAATGGCAAGTTTCTCACTTTCGGCGACAGGTTTACATTAATGGCCTTTGATCGAGAGATTTTACGTGGTGCTCAATGCCAAGTCCTTTTTCACACCACGCGAATTTTATTGTAGTACCTTGAGGGTCATTGTCATTATTGATGATTCCTCTCGCACCTGTTAACAACTTACATCATTGGCTGGTAATCAGGCGATGTCTTTACATATTCGACCCCAGAACATTTTTCACATGGATCGACTTATACTCCGAGTTAAGATTGAACAAGTTTTGAAGACCCCAGATCTAGTTCAATCTATCCGAGCTGCGATATATTCAGGGATATAAATACATCAAATTTACATCATTACCGAATAGATGATCATCCAAATCAAAGGATGATGAGTCCGAATCATCAGTCTGCCACACAGACCATTGTCTGTCCTATGTACATGAAAATGAATTTATAAAGCTGAGCATGGGAATTCCCGCCTCAACTAGGTCATGAAAAAATGTTGTCAAGATAATGTATTGTATTGTATCTTATTACAGGTCGCCTCCCAGCTCGAAAAAGCTTTGGATCCTCATGGTAAAGCATTTCACCTGACATCAAAAGTAATGACCTCATGCTTTAGTGGGCAACTATTATAGACATTTTTGGGCACTGCAACCCCAATCATAAATGTCCATAAATGGAGGGCTCCTAAGTCCCTAAAAGTGTTGCTTCACTGCCTAAAGGGACAAGGTCAGTTGATTACACCATCTCTCAGAAGTTCTCCACTAAAAACTGCTCAGAAATGGTCAAAACTGGACCATACTGAATACCTAGTGCAGAGGGTGAGATGCATATCACCTTCCCAGTGTAAAGGGTGCAATGCATACTGAATGGCCCCTCTGTAGGGTGCGATGGTAGTGAATGGACAAATGGCAGGGACAATTTGCGAGGTGGAAGATCATGGAATCTTCCAGAAGCTTCCGCTATAACACTTGCCTCTCTGTTTTCGATCAGGGATGAGTAAGAGATCATCAATCTCCAAGTGGAATCAATAACTATCAGAGAGAGGACACTAATCAAGACCCCAGAAGATGAATCACCCCCCTACAATCATCTATATATGGATCCCTCATCACAGAGATCCAGAGGCTAGAGTTTTGTATCTTGTAGAGAAGTGTTATTGGTTTTCTGGTGAAACTTCATAGTGTTGGGTGATCTAAGCTTTACTTGAGGTGAAGAAGGGCTTTCTTACTGGAGGATGATGCTAGGTCAGAACATATGGTTGTAATCCTCTTGCTATTCTTGATCTTAATAAACCTATTCAAGTTTTCCTCCATATTCCCGTATGTTTGTTTATATATGCATTTATATGGTTAACACATATCTGGTCCTGTGTTATTTATGAATATAGATATCTGTTCTTCGATAGTAGTATGTTGCTTTGATTCCATAGGTGCTCTTTGAAGCCGAGCAGATGAAGAAGAAGTGGCAAAGATCTATCAGGAAGGAGAGGAATCAAGCAAGGGAACCAAGCGCAAGACTAAGGTTGGTGTCCTTGTTCCACTCTTATCTATTTTCATAAAGGAAAGCGAAATTAGACTTTACTTGTTTGTTTCTAAGATAGCTACTAGTCTTAGTGGGTATAGCAGCTCCGAGTGGATACTATTCCCAGTAAGAAAATGGCAACTATCCCTAGCTCCATCGACTTGGCACGCCAGTAGTATGTCACTGCAACCGCAGAGGCAGCTCGTCAGTCCTCACATTCGGGATACCAAGGGTGAGACCCTCGACCTGATCCTATAGTGTGGAAAGAGTCTTGACCACGTCAAGGTCGTGAAGGATGGCCCTCCCCACAGCCTCTCCTGCTGGAGCAGTCGCTGGGTCTCTGCGGCGTACTGCCGGTTGAACTGGTCCAATATTTGCATGAGAACATGAGTTTTGATTAGTCTTGATTAAAGAAAGCATAAGAAAATTATACGGAACAATGAACAGAGATATGGTCAGAAGACTTACCCATAGCACCCCACTGCTCACCAGCCGGCAACACTAAATCTGGGTCACCCCAGAAATCCATGCCAGCATATGGAAACTTGGTGTAAACCATCTCCTAACGATCGAACCACTCGAAGAACGTATCAGAAAAGGAAATTTGAGGCTGGCCAGCATGTCGAGACATGAGGTCAACCAATCTCTGCATCCGTGGTTCAGTTGGTGGAGGTAGGCCAAGTGAGATGTACTGTGGCTGCATCTGTGGGATCCTCTCCAAAGCGAAAATGGTCAAAATAGAACCATAGCCAAAATTTTTGGATCTTCCACTTTTCACCTTGGTCAGTTGTTCTTTCATCACAGAGAGTACTGCATCACACCAGTTGAATACCTTCGGTTCAAGGCATTCCAAACCATACTGCATGTAAGACCTGTTAGCTATGTGAAGAGCAGAACTACAAGCCAGTCTAACAAAAGTGAACAGCATGGTCCTTAAGGGCTGGTCAGTGACATCTCGGATATTGATCTTGCCGTCCGTACTTGGCTGAGATCCCTCTCTACAGTGTCGACAAATATACTCCCTCACGGACTCGCCCCCACGGGCAGAACCCGATAATGAGAGAGGGGCACCATTCCTCAATAAAACGGTCAAAAAATAGATGTCCACGAGAGCCAAGGGGATCGATTTTCCCCTAATCTGGAACACCTGGTTGATAGGATCCCATGCATTGAGGAAATATTGCAACAAGTTGATTTGTTGCCTCATGCTAGAGATGCGGAAAAACTTCAACAAGCCACAGTTTTGTAATGCACCTACAGTGCCTGGATCATGTAAAGAAACTTTGTCCTCTTCTTCATGCTCGCATTCTTGCCATGTAACAACCATTTTTCTCCTATGAATCTCTAAAAAACAAACAGGAGAAGAGTCAGGATCTTAATTTGGAAAAAAACAGGGAAAAATCTATGAGAAAGCTGTGCAAAAAGGTTTCCTCCTTGTGTCGATCGCACCCCAGCAAGTGTACTGGGAGCGATGCATACTGACTAGTCAGTGAGAAGGCCATGATGTCACTGACCGGCCCTTGAGGACTATTCTGTTCACTTTTGCTAGACTGGTTGGTAGTTCTGCTCTTCACATAGCTAACAGGTATTACATGCAGTATGCTTTGGAATGCCTTGAACTGAAGGTATTCAACTGGTGTGATGCAGTACTCTTTGTGATGAAAGAACAACTGACCAAGGTGAAAAGCGGAAGATCCAAAAATTTCGGCTATGTTTCTATTTTGACTGCTTTCACTTTGGAGAGGATCCCACTAATGCAGCCGTAGTACATCTCACTTGGCCTACCTCCATCGACTGAACCATGGATGCAGAGATGGGTTGACCTCATGTCTCGACATGCTGGCTAGCCTCAGATTTCCTTTTCTGATACTTTCTTTGAGTGGTTCGATCGTCAGGAGATGGTTTATGCCAGGTTTCCATATGCTGGCATGGATTTCCGGAGTGACTCGGATTTAGTGCTACCGGCCGGCGAGCAGTGGTGTGCTATGGGTAAATCTTCTGATCATATCTCTGTTCATTGTTCCTTATAATGTTCTTATGCTTTCTTTAGTCAAGCCTAATAAAAAATTATGTGCTCATGCAGATATTGGACCAGTTCAACCGACAATACGCCACAGAGATCCAGCAGCCACTCCAGCAGGAGAGGCTGTGGGGAGGGCCATCCTTCACGACCTTGACGTGGTCGAGACTCTTTCAGCACTACTGGATCAGGTCGAGGGTCTCACCCTTGGTATCCCAGATGTGAGGACCGATGAGTTGCCTCGGCGGTTGCAGCGACATACTACTGGCGTGCCGAGTGGATGGACTAGGCTTTTACGCATGATTGCGCAGGCAGTGACTTGTTATCACTAGCATCATTAGATTAGGGTGCCCCTTAGCATTCTACGTTTTGGGTCATTTGACCAATTTTGTCTTCGTTACAAAACATTATGTATAAACTATAAACAGTTATGTATGTATTTTTGATTTTCGGAGCTTTATTTTGGTTAAGTTACATGATCCTGCTGCATATATTGATGAATATAGATCTCTGTTCTTCGATAGTAGTATGCTGATTTGATTCCACAGGTGCTCTTTGAAGTCGGGCAGATGAAGAAGAAGTGGCAAAGATCTATCAGGAAGGAGAAGAATCAAGCAAGGGAACCAAGTGAAAGACTAAAGTTGGTGTCCTTGTTCCACTCTTATCTATTTTCATAAAGGAAAGTGAAAGTAGACTTTACTTGTTTATTTCTAAGATAGCTACCAGTCTTAGTGGGAATAATAGCTCCGAGTGGACACTATTCCCCAGTGGAGTCACCATTTTGTTACCGGGAATATTGTCCACTTGGAGCTGCTATTCGCACTAAGACTGGTAGCTATCTTAGAAACAAACAAGTAAAGTCTACTTTCACTTTCCTTTATGAAAATAGATAAGAGTGCAACAAAGGAGACCAACCTTAGTCTTGCTCTTGGTTTCCTTGTTTGATTCCTCTCCTTCCTCATAGATATTTTCCACTTTTTCTTCGTCTTCCCAGCTTCAAAGAGCACCTATGGAATCAAAGCAACATACTACTATCGAAGAACAGAGATATATATTCATAAATAACACAGGACCAGATATGTGTTAATCATACAGATGCATATAGAATCAAACATACAAGAATATGGAGGAAAACTTGAATAGCTTTATTAAGATCAAGAATATAAAGAGGATTACAACCATATGTTCTGACCCAGCATCATCCTCCAGCAAGAAATCCCTTCTTCACCTCAAGTAAAGCTTAGATACCCAACACTAGAAGGTACACCAGAAAACCAACAACACTTCTCTACAAGATACAAGATTCCAGCCTCTGGATCTCTGTGATGAGGGATCCATGTATAGATGATTGTAGGGGGGTGAGTCATCTTCTAGAGTCTTGATTAGTGTCCTCTCTCTGATAGTTCTTGATTCCACTTGGAGACTAATGATATTTTACTCATCCCTGGTTGAAAAGAGAGAGGCAAGTGTCAGAGGGGAAGCTTCTGGAAGATTCCATGATCTTCCACCTTGCAAATTGTCCCTGCCATTTTTCCATTTCCGACCATCGCACCCTACAGAGGGGCCATTCAGTATGCATCACACCCTTTACACTGGGAAGGTGATATGCATCGCACCCTCTGCACTAGGTATTCAGTATGGTCCAGCTTTGACCATTTCTGAGCAGTTTGTAGTGGAGAACTTCTGGTCCACAGGACATTACAACTGATCTTAGTGTGATGGTAAACACTTCTATTCCTGAAATGGCTCCATCTACAACTTATTTGGAAGGTGTTACTCCCCAAGCATCTATTTCTACAGAACTTATATATTCTTCAGCACCATAAATATTTTACGGACCTGACGGTCTTCCTCTTCCTCCTGGATTGATTGCCATAGAAGAGATTGTGGAAGATCCTCCATCTAACACTCTGACACAACTTGGAGCTGGGATCGGCCTGTATCCTTCTTCATCACAAGATATTCACCCGCCATCGAAAGTACCTGAAGAATCGCTAAGGAATATTTTGGATAGGCTTAATATGTCTGAACAACTATCGACATCAAGGACTGTGTTACCCGACACAGCAGTAGCAGAAGCTCCTGCTACTACTCCGACAATGTTTGCCAGTGAGCCATCTGTCTCAACCAGCTCTCATTCGCTGGATGGAGTCTATCCAGGGGCTGTTTTGACAGTATGGACTGTTCCCGTTTGTTCGTCCGGAATTGTATCTGGAATCTCTTAAGTTGAGTCTCAATAAATTGATCCTTCACAGGGTCAATTTGGGCAAACTGGTCCCCAAAGGCAAATCATTCCCTTGAGTATTGGATTACTGTCATATGGAGGGCTGTATATCCTTTCATTGCCTTCTTCAGAAGGACAACCATGTGTGAGTTCATAACAAAATTTGGGTTATGCTGGAATTACAACTAGCGGTTGGGTGCCAATCCTGCCTCAACAACCAAGAGTTGTATTCCCAATTCAACAAAGTTTACCTATGAAAATATCTCCACTACGCCGGCTATTGTGGCAGTATCGCAAGTGCAAGCATTGCCAGTTGTATGCCAACCTCAAGTTTCACAGGTTATAATGCAACAACCTCTTGTACCTACGATGCAACCGCAATCACCAACTAGTGGAATGACACAAGTTCAAATGGGGATCACCACCCCCCATCTTGGTCAAACAGTCAATAATGGACAACAGCCCATGACTTCACAACCATGGCTGGTGCAATACCAACAACCGCAATTCCAGCAAGCTTACCAAGGATATGAGCAACAAGTCTTTGCAAGTAATGGGTAGCCGTATCAACCATATCATAATGGTTATGCCCATCAACCTTACCAAAGTTACCAACATCAAATGCATTATGCTGGTATGCAAATACCAACTGCTCAAGTGATTCCATCTTATCCTGGGTATACTCAGCCAATCCTGAATCAGCAGTTGCCTTTTGTGGCAACTTTAGAGTTACCGGATCTAAATTGACTAACAAACGATCCAATTGCCTATGCCCCTTGGTGGCCGGTGATTCCGCATAAACTTCCGTATGATATTCCTAAATTTAATGGAAATCCGGGTGAAAACCCATCGAATCATGTGATGACCTTTCATCTATGGTGTTCATCGAACACTCTCAATGATGATTCGATCAGGCTTTGCCTCTTTCAGCGAATGCTATCTGGTCCGGCAACAAAGTGGTATATCGAATTGCCTAGAGCTTCGTTTGATAACTTCTGTACCCTAGCCACAACCTTTTAAACCCATTTTTAGTTACCCATAAGGTATGAAACAGGAATTGAGCTACTTACCAATTTCAAACAAATGACGACCACTCACATATTTGATCATATTCATGAGTGGCGTCATCGTCGTAGAATGGTAAAAACGTATGTTCCTGATCAGCTATTGGCTGAATGGTTTATTAAGTCACTATTACCTGTTATTACAGAAGATGTGGAAAAGGGAGGAGTCATCACTGAAGAGCAAGTTATTGCTCGTGCACAATATCTAGACTTGTTTTATACTCAGTCTGGCACACTCTACGATAAAATACCTAATGCTCCTAGACCAAAATTTTCCGTTCCTCTGCCTCCTAAAAAGGCCAGCACGGTTTCGTGTCAAAACACAAATGAGGAACTTCTAGCCTCGAAAGTAAATGCCATGTCGACAGACAAAGGCAAAGAACCCAAGCAACCAGGAGGCAAGAAGAAAAAACAAGGGAAGAAGAAGAACCAGGGGGACTCATCTCCTAAAAAATCTTCTGCAAACCCTTTTGGGGATAAGAAACCAAAAATTCCATGCAATATACGTGACGAGGATCACTGGACCAGAGAATGTCCATATAAAGATGAACTTAGAAAATTATTCAAAAGTTTAAAAACCTTGGCTGTATTGACTGATCCATTTCCGAACCTAGGAAAAAATCTGGTTGCTAGCGAAAATGCTTCCTCGTCCCAAGTGCTAATGTTGTCAGTTTCAAAGCAAGTGAATGATGCTCTCATATCGACAAGGAGTAAAGATTACGGGAATCCATAGATGTTGAATAATAAGGATAATGATCAACCTAGTAGTTCAACAAAAACATCGACCGAAGTTGTGCCACCCATCATTCCTGAATTAACAATAAAACCGCCAAAGGGAGTAGTACACAAATCAACATTTAATCCTCGTGCCAGAGCAACACAACATTATAATATAGTGGAGAATTTAGCCCAATCGCCCTCCGCGATTTCGACTCTTGAGGTACTGCAAAACTGCCCCTCCCAAAAGAAAGCTTTATTATTAGCTATAGGTGGGATTGACCCAACGGATTCCAATCTTGTATCTTTTAATGACAAAGGATACGACCCTTAGTTACTAGCTCAACTAGCTTTCCTCATTCAAGTGAAAGCCCTCAACAAAACTGTTCATAGAACAATTATTGATGAGGGGGCATCCACATGTATCATGTCGATGAGTTGCTAGAAAACTCTAGGGTCTCCATCCTTGTCGCGATCGTCGATGAAATTAAAATCATTTTATGGACGAACATACACCGCGTATGGAATATTAAGTAACTTGCAAGTCGAACTGGGGGGAAAAACAGTAGAAATCGATGTTGAAGTCATCGATGAAAACCTCGATTACAACATTCTACTGGGAAGACCCTGGATATGCCATGGCAGCCATTGTGTTGACCTACTTTAGGAAAATTTCATTTCCTTCCCAAGGAGGAATTACAATCATCGACCAACAAAATTTTCTCCCCAACAGTTCGCAAGTTACGAGAAGCATTCCAATGATCCATGGAAGCCCTAGTGCGCTCCACAATATCGTAGTAGGCCTACTAAAAGACCCCACATTAATGGGAACTTTTACCCTACCGCCTCCAACCAATTTGGCGGAAGTGGCTAACGTAGGAACCTGCAATATGATATATTCCATTCAAAACATGTCAGAAAATGATGTTAAAATGGATCATCTGCAGGTATTGCCTCTAACCCCACTGGAAGTATTATAGCAATCAATGTTTTCAGCATGGGAGGAAAACCCATATCAATGTTCATGAAGCATTTAGATAGATAGGTCCAAGGAATATGGCACCCCTTCAGATCCTTGGTCACAAGTACACTCTACAGATGAAGGAATCATTCAATCGATGATGATTGATAGGGCACCATGGGAAGATTACCACCATCGTTCCAATCTTCCGAACTGGAAAGAAGATAATTCCAGCAACCTAGACCATCCTTCAGTATTTGACTTTCTGACGAATACTGTAAATATGGTGGATTTCGAGAGAAACCTATCCAATATTGAAGAGACTACTTGCCATAAATATCTCAACCAAAACAGATGTTGTAGAGAATATTCATATTGGCAAAGCTTGTTCTTCTTCAGAACTGGAAATATATAGCACTCTCTTTCATGAGTTTAGAGATGTCTTTGCTTGGTCATATGATGAAATTCTAGGTATTGACTTGAGCATAGTTGAACATGAAATTAAGATGTATCCAGATGTCAAACCAGTACAACAATGGCTACGGCAGGTGCACCCCAAGAAAGATGGTTCCATCAAGGTGGAAGTTGAAAAACTCCTCCATGCTGGTTTTATTTACCCGGTTCCTTTGATCGATTGGGTATTGAATATTGTTCCTGTGATGAAGAAACAAGGAACGATTAGAGTGTGCGTCAATTACAGGGATGTAAATCAAGCTTGTCTGAAAGACAACTACCCTACACCCTTCATTGACCAGATAATTGACGAATGCGCTGGATGTGAAATCTTTTCATTTATGGATGGATTTTCTAGGTATAATCAAATAAATATCCGCCCACAGGACCAGTCAAAGACTGCATTCATTTGTCCGTGGGGCACGTTCGCATATCACAAGCTACCCTTTGGTTTAAAGAACACAGGGGCAACTTTTTAGAGAGCAATGAACTATGCTTTCCATGACATCAAGAACATCGTTCAACCATATCTTGATGATCTTCCGGCTCATTCACGAAATCATACTGATCATTCGCAGCATTTGAGAGTGATATTTCTACGTTACCGACACTACAAGATACGACTCAACCCGCACAAATGCGTGTTTTGTGTCAGTTTTGGTTGTTTACTTGGCTTCGTGGTCTCAAAGGATGGGATTCGTCTCAACCCATGCAAGGTTCAGGCAGTCATCGATTTGCCTCCACCTTCAAACTTGCTTCAGATTTAGAAACTCCAAGGGAAAGCAAACTTCCTTAGGAGGTTCATTCCAAATTACGCAGAACTAGCTAAAGGTTATACTCATCTATTGAAAAAAGAAGTACCCTTCGTTTGGGATCATGTCGCGCAAGCTTCCTTTGATGCTTTAAAACAATCTCTAATAAAAGCGTCATTAATGTATGCTCCTGATTATCAAAAAGACTTTAACCTGTATCTGGCTGCAACAGATATGACCATAGCAATGGTTTTAGTTCAAGAAGATAATGGAATTGAACATCCTATATATTATTTAAGCCGAAACTTAAATGATATGGAAATGAAATACTCCTACGTTGAAAAGCTAGTCCTAGCAGCTGTTCAAGCGATACAGAGATTTCGACACTACGTCCTCTTCAGAAAAACTACCATTTTATCAGATTGCAACCCCATGACTTATATATTGTCGAGGCAGTTGCTGGGGGGAAAATATTCAAAATGGACAACAATTTTACAAGATTTTGATATGGAATTCAAAAAATCCAAATCAAAGAAAGCCCTGGTATTCGCGGAGTTACTATGTGATCTCCCATCGTCGTCCAATGATGCAACATCCGAAGAAGCAATCATGGATGAAAATTTGTTTTTGATATCTTCAAGCAATCCGTGGTAAGGAGATATAATCATCTACCTCCAGAAACAAGCATATAGGTCTAATACCTCACGCTCCAAACAACGATGAATTCGATACCAAGCGAAAGACTAAGTGATCGTCAGTGATACCCTTTACTGTCGTGGTATTGATACAGTTTTACGGAGGTGCCTCATCCATGAGGAGGCCGAAAAAGCCCTGAATGATTGTCATTCAGGCGCATGTGGGGGGCATCAATCTGGTTATGCTACGGTGTAAAATTTTTTGCGAGTAGGATACTTCTGGCCAACAATGTTCAAAGATTGCATAACCGTAGTTAGAAGTTGCCATGCTTGCCAAATTTTCGATAACAAAACCAGAAGACCTCCCGCACCGCTGCAACCTGTAGTTGCTATTGGGCCATTTTCCAAATGGGGCATAGATTGCATGACATGTAACCCCACCTTAGCTGAGGGGCATGGGTATATCATAGTCACAGTAGACTATTTTACCAAATTGGCTGAGGCGATGCCTACATTAAACAACAGTGGTGAAACAACTGCCCTTTTCATTTTTAATCACGTAGTCCCTAGATTTGGCGTTCCATAGGCCATAGTTATAGATCATGGATTGCATTTTCGCAATCACATGATGGTTGAGTTGGCTTCCAAATTAGGACTGTCCCACGACATCTATACTCCGTACTATCCATAAGCTAACGGACAAGTTGAGGCAATCAACAAGGTCCTGAAGCACATGCTGAAAAGAATGATCGAAGTCCATAAACAAAATTGGCACCTGATCCTGTACTCAGCCTTGTGGGCATACCAGACATCGGTGAGAAATGCAACTGGCTTCACACCTTTTCAACTTGTGTATGGTCTGGAAGCAATCTTACCTGTTCAATGTGAAATCTCGTCCCTCAAACTCGCAGTCAACCTTCTCCACAGAACCTCAGAAGAAGAGGCTCGTTTCTTAGAACTAATCCAATTGGATGAAACCCGTTGTGATGCAGCTTTGGATAACGAAGCTCATAAGATATGAGTCAAAGCGCAGTTCGACAAAAATATCAAACCTCGCATTTGCTCAGAAGGTGACTTGGTCTTGCTTTACGACCAGGAATTCGATAAGTTGGGAGCAGGGAAATTCAAATCATTATGGATGGGTACCTATATTGTTAAGTGTGTATTAGAAAAAGGAGCCTACGAGTTGATGGGCTCTGATGGGATTCCACTGGCGCAACCTCGCAATGGGTTGTACCTCAAACGTTACTATGCTTAATTCCACGTAGTAATCCTTATGCTTTTGTTACATTTTTGTTTTCGCTATGAGTAATTATTTTGGTTAGGTAATCCATTTTTTTACCATTCGTTGCAGATGTTGAACCTATTGGAATCATTCGTTGGATATGCCGACGGAGTGAGTCGTAGTTTGCAAAACCTGTTTTCTGCGGCATGGGCCATTTTCAATCCCAGCGGTGAGTTAGTAAGTTTCAGAGGGGTATGTATTGGTCAGTCAACAAACAATATCGCTAAATAAAGTGCATTGATAGAACTCCTCTTTGATGCCATCACACATGGCATATGCCGACTTGTCGTCAGGCTAGACTCACAACTCGTCATTCTACAACTCACCGTCATCTATTCCGTAGGGAATCCAACCATCTATCGCATGTTCCTAAGAGTCAGGATTTTGGAAAGAGAGTTTGATTTCATCCAATATCAACATATTTCCAGAAGTTTAAACACATTGACAGACTCATTGGCAAATTATGTGTTATATAGACATTTGCGACATTTATAAAAAGAAGCATCACATCAATATATGCAGTAGGATCATGTAACTTAACCAAAATAAAGCTCCAAAAATAAAAAATACATACATAATTGTTTATAGTTTATACATAATGTTCTGTAACCAAGAAAAAATCAGTCAAATGACCCAAAACTTGAAATTCTAGGGGGCACCCTAGTCTAATGATGCTGGTGATAACAAGTCACCGCTTGTGCAATCATGCGTAAAAGCCTAGTCCATCGACTTGGCACGCTAGTAGTATGTTGTTGCAACCGCAGAGGAAGCTCATCGGTCCTCACATCTGGGATACCAAGGGTGAGACGCTTGAACTGATCATATAGTGCTGAAAGAGTCTTGACCATGCCAAGGTCGCGAAGGATGGCCCTCCCCATAGCCTCTCCTGCTGGAGCGGCCGCTAGGTCTCTACTGCGTACTGCCGGTCGAACTGGTCCAATATCTACATGAGCACATGAGTTTTGATTAGTCTTGATTAAAGAAAGCATAAAAACATTATAAGGAACAATGAACAGAGATATGGTCAGAATATTTACCCATAGCACCCCACTACTCGCCGGCCAATAGCACTAAATCTGAGTCACCCCGGAAATCCATGCCAGCATATGGAAACTTGGCGTAAACCATCTCCTGATGATCGAACCACTCGAATAAAGTATCAGAAAAAGAAATCTGAGGATGGAAAGCATGTCGAGACATGAGGTCAACCCATCTCTGCATTCGTGGTTCAATTGGTGGGGGTAGGCCAAGTGAGATGTACTACGACTGCATCAGTGGGATCCTCTCCAAAGCGAAAGCGGTCAAAATAGAACCATAGCCGAAATTTTTGGATCTTCCGCTTTTCACCTTGGTATGTTGTTCTTTCATCACAGAGAGTACTGCATCACACCAGTTGAATACCTTCGGTTCAAGGCATTCCAAAGCATACTGCATGTAAGACCTGTTAGCTATGTGAAGAGCAGAACTACCAGCCAGTCTAGCAAAATTAAATAGAATGGTCCTCAAGGGCAGGTCAGTGACATCTCGGATATTGATCTTTCCGTCCGTACTCGGCTAAGATCCCTCTCTGCAGTGCTGACGAATATACTCCCTCATGGACACGCCCCCATAGGTAGAACTTGATAATGAGAGAGGGGCACCATGCCTCGATAAACCAGTCAAAAAATAGATGTCCATGACAGTCAAGGGGATTGATTTGCCCCTAATCTGGAACACCTGGTTGATAGGATCCCAAGCATTGAGGAAATATTGCGAGAAGTTGATTTTTTGCCTCATGCTAGAGATACGAAAAAACTTCAACAAGCTACAGTTCCGCAATGCAACTACTGTGCTCAGATCATGTAAAGCAACCATGTCCTCTTCTTCATGCTCACATTCTCGTCATGTAACAACCATTTTGCTCCGATGAATCTCTGAAAAAGAAATAGGAGAAGAATTAGGATCTTGATTTGGCAGAAAACAGGCAAAAATCTATGAGAAAGCTGTGCAAAAAGTTTCCTCCTTGCGCCCATCGCACCCTAGCAAGTGTACTGGGAGCGATGCATACTGACTAGTCAGTCAGAAAACCAGTATGCATCGTACCTTTTGATTAAGGAAGGGTGCGATGGAGCCAAGGTGAGTTGTTCAAAACCCAGAGGCTTAGCAAAGCAAGGAAACATGCTCATAATTCAAAAAGAAAAGAATGCAATTGAAGAGCACAAGTTTAGCTCCTACCTGGTCCAGACGGCATCAAGAATCGTCCACAGAATCTCCTGGAATCAGCTAGTGAAAATCAGGGGGGAAAAGCACCTCTAGAGCTCCAACAAACCAAGTTCAAATGAAATGGTAAATTGAGAGGTAAAAGTCACTTTTAAATTACCATTCACATAATTCAAGTAAGATATTAGTGTTCTTAACTCATTTATCAAGCATATGTTTTCATTTCTAACCGGTTTGATGAAGCAAATGAACAGGTAGTACAATCTCTGAAAGAACAAAATGCTAATGGTGAATCAAAGAATCAATGACCACTATCACGAGCAGTTTTAACGTGGAATTCAAGCTCGTTAAAAAATGAACATAAGAAATGAGCAAATGTTTCCCCTAGAGTTTAAGCTCATTAAAAAATGACTTGCTAAATAACCATTGTGAATGCCTTATCGTCAGCTTTTGAGCCTTGGTCGTGTTCTCATCATCACCTCCACTTTGTTTTTTTGCCGATCATTCACCTCAATTTGATTGTTTACCCTTTCGAGGAACATTTGCGAAGAGTGATTCTATTAGCCATCCTTGTGACACTGCCATGATTGGAAAATTCCAAACCTTACCTGGAATCAGCTGCTACCCGAAATCATCACTTGTTCCTCAAAAAATGAGTCTCCTTGAAGCTCTTTTCAACTGACTCGTAAAATATGAAAAGATTGCCAAATGATTAGCCTCTTCGGATCGTTAAAGTCATCGGAAGTGCTATCCCTCCTCTATATTTTAATCTTTTTGGACTTGAGGGATTATTACACAAAAAGATCGAGCGCTTGTCTTGTTCGGCTCATTAAAACTATCGAAAATTCATCCCTTTCGTATTATTTTACGCTTTTTTGGACTTAAGGGATTATATGACAAAAAAGAATCTTTGGAGTTTCCTTTCTGTCCCTTTCAGACTTTCCAAAATTGAAAATGACCGAGTTATCTTTGTCGTTAAACTCGTTAAAACCTAATAGTGACAAACTCGTCCAAATGGATGAGAACGAGTTTCACTGTTGCTAGGCTCGCTAAAATATAGCGATAGGTTCGCTCGAAGGGCGGATTATCGAACAAGCATATGTTGGCCTCCTTAAGCTTGACAAAAATAAAGAGGTATTGGTTAGCAATGTCTGGGGAAAATTGGGAAGAAAACTTGAAAAACCTTTATTGGTAGCAAGTCGCTCTTGAAAATGAAACTTTCCTTCCGCATCCAAGCTGAGTTGGGTTGTTCCATTCACTGTTCATATCACCATTGGTCCATCACACCATCCATCTTTGGGGTTAACACTACCAATCCATCGTCAGTGTCGCCGATATGTGGGATTCATTAAGGCCCTCCTACAATGGGTCACTTCTTGTCGACATCAGCTCATTATCCAAGAAGTCAACCTAGGAACAACCCTTTCAGTACTTTTAAGCTTGCATGCCTCAATGGCAAGTTTCTCACTTTCAGCGACAGGTTTACATTAATGGCCTTCGACCAAGAGATTTTGCGTGGTGTTCGACGCCAAGTCCTTTTTCACACCACGCGAATTGTACTGTAGTATCGTGAGGGTCATTGTCATTATTGGTGATTCCTCTCGCGCTTGTTAACAACTTAAATCATTGGCTAGTAATCAGGTGATGTCTTTCCATGTTCGAATCTAAAACATTTTTCACATGGATCGACTTGTACTCCGAGTGAAGATTGAAAGAGCTTTGAAGACCCCGGATCTAGTTTCATCCATCCGAGCTGTGATATATTCAGGGATATAAAGACATCAAATGTACATCATTGCCAAAAAGATGATCATCCAAATCAAATGATGATGAGTCTGAATCATCAGTCTACCACACAGACGATTGTCTGTCCTATGTACATGAAAATGAATTTATAAAGCTGAGCGTGGGAATGCCCGTCTCAGCTAGATCATGAAAAAATGTTGTCAAGATAACGTATTGTATTGTATCTTTTTACAGGTCGCCTCCCAACTCGAAAAAGCTTTGGATCCTCATGGTAAAGCATTTCACCCGACATCAAAAGATTAACGACCTCATGCTTTAGGGGGCCACTGTTATAGAAATTTTTTGGAACTGCAACCCCAATCATAAATGTCCATAAATGGAGGGCTCCTAAGTCCCTAAAAGTGTTGCTTCACTGCCTAAAGGGACAAGGTCAGTTGATTACACCATCTCTCAGAAGTTCTCCACTAAAAACTGCTCAGAAATTGTCAAAACTGGACCATACTGAATACCTAGTGCAGAGGGTGAGATGCATATCACCTTCCCAGTGTAAAGGGTGCAATGCATACTGAATGGCCCCTCTGTAGGGTGCGATGGTAGTGAATGGATAAATGGCAGGAACAATTTGCGAGGTGGAAGATCATGGAATCTTCCAGAAGCTTCCCCTCTGACACTTGCCTCTCTGTTTTCGACCAGGGATGAGTAAGAGATCATCAGTATCCAAGTGGAATCAAGAAATATTAGAGAGAGGACACTAATCAAGACCACAGAAGATGGCTCACCCCCCTACAATCATCTATATATGGATCCCTCATCATAGAGATCTAGAGGCTGGAATTTTGTATCTTGTAGAGAAGTGCTGTTGGTTTTCTGGTGAAACTTCATCGTGTTGGGTGATCTAAGCTTTACTTGAGGTGAAGAAGGGCTTTCTTGTTGGAGGATGATGCTGGGTCAGAACATATGGTTGTAATCCTCTTGCTATTCTTGATCTTAATAAAGCTATTCAAGTTTTCCTCCATATTCCTGTATGTTTGTTTATATATGCATTTTTATGGTTAACACATATCTGGTCCTGTGTTGTTTACGAATATAGATCTCTGTTCTTCGATAGTAGTATGCTTCTTTGATTCCACAGGTGCTATTTGAAGTCAGGAAGACGAAGAAGAAGTGGCAAGGATCTATCAGGAAGGAGAGGAATCAAGCAAGGGAACCAAGCGCAAGACTAAGGTTGGTGTCTTTGTTCCACTCTTATCTATTTTCATAAAGGAAAGCGAAAGTAGACTTTACTTGTTTGTTTCTAAGATAGCTACTGGTCTTAGTGGGAATAGTAGCTCCGAGTGGACACTATTCTTGGTAACACCACAATATTAAACACATTCAAATGCTCTGTCACTAAGTCTCCATCTTTCATCCTCAAGTTATACAACTTTTTTTGTAGGAATAGTTTATTCACCAGAGACTTAGATTGGTATAAAGTCCCTAAGTTTTCCCAAAATGCTTTCGTCGTAGCTTCCCCTGATAAATTAAGCAATACTGAATCTGAGACACACAATTGTATTGTGATTTTTGCCTTCCAATCCAACTTCTTCCATTCTTCATCGGACACTCCTGTTGGTTTAGTACTTAGATCTACCGTGATCCACTAATCTTTATCCACCAACAAATCCTCCATCTTGAGTTTCCACAACTCAAAACTTTGACCATTAAATTTCTCGATCTCTATCTTTCCATTGCTCGCCATCTTCTTTCACCACTAGGATTGGTCTTGTAGATCTCCCACTAAACAGGGTCTACCACAGGCCCGAGCAAAACCCCTTAGCAAAAAAGGCGTCTGCTTGAAGCCAAAACAACTCTGATACCAAATGTAGATTTTAACTCTGTACAGAAATTACTTGCATATGAATTCTAAAACACAGAAAATAAACAACGCGAGAGCATAACACATAAAACACATATACACAGAAAATTTCCCCTGGATCCCAAAACCAGGACTACCAGCTTGATTTTTCATTATGTTCCTTTCACTGTTACAATACATATTTATACATGCTGAAGCATCCAATGCCATGGACTGAAAACCATCGCGTCCAAAACCATGTGCAAAAGTCATGCACAAAACCATAGGTAGGTATGCCCAACCTAATATAGGGTCCAAAAACAAAATTTTTTAGGGCACTTCCTTGGACCCCATAGAGTGGGGTTACTTGCACCCCTCAAACCCCCTGGGACTCCCCCTGCTATGCAATTGGTGCAACGAAGGGGGGGCTTCGCTCCCTCTAACCCCTGGTTAACTACGTGGGCTATTCGTGGAAAGAATATAACACAGCCCAACAAATTCATAATGGATTTTGTAATATGAGCTAAAAGGTATAACTGTCTTTTTATAGAAACAATGAAATCATACCAAGTAATAGAGATCTTACCATGTTTCTCAATCTCATCTTGAGTCCTTGATTCCCGCCATATAAGTGTTACACCTTCCATTCTCAATGAAGACAACTGAATCTTGCTATCATCCTCTTGAAGGTTTTGAATTCTACAATACACCTCCAACTGACGAATCCAGTTATCTAGCTTCTTCGCATTAACTTTCTCCATTGTACATAGGCAACTTGAACTTAACATCAAGCTTCAGAAAAGGTGATTTACCAACCCCTTTTGAAGAATGATGATGAGTATGAGTAAGGGTGGTATTTTGGAAGAGTGTGAAGTTGATTTCAAGAAATAAGATGAAGAAGATGGTGGAGGATTGTCTCCATTCCCATTATTTCATTTTCCTTTATGTTCTTTTCCATTGCCTCCTTCTAAAGAGCCTTCTCCATTGGGAGGCTTGGAACTCTCTCCTTGTAATCTATTGTTCCTCTCTTCATAGAGGACCTTAACCATCTCTGTCATATCAAAGAAAGCATTTCTGAAGGTCTTCTCATCTTCTATCATGATAGGTTCTCCTTCATGAGACATGGTCTCTGGAGACTCAACTACAACTTGAGGCTATACTGGTGTTGGAATCTCAACTACAACTTCTGCAACTTGAGGCTGAACTAGTGTAGAAGAATTCGACAACCTTGCTCTTCTTCCACTTGACCCAACTTCAGGGCTTTCAAATAGCTTTCCTTCACCTTTTATGATATTTAATCTTGTAAGCATGACCTAAACTTTCAAATAATTAAATCCTTCTTTCAAAAGCAAATATAGTGAACAAAAATAGTGCTATGATACCAACTTGATCTAAATTGGAGAAAATTAGTAATGTTGTGCTATTTCCCATTCAGAAATAAAACCAAGATGCTTATCATTTTCTTTATCAGTGCTTAAGGATTCAATTTTTTTTCATAATTAACAAATTCCCATGAGGGTTTCTTATGTAAATGTTATAAACAGTTTAACGTAAAAACATATCCTGAACAACATCAAAATAACAACAATGAACATCAATATACAATATACAACAAGTACACGATAAAGGAGTTCACCCCTCTTGGGCTATGTCTCTGTGGTCCAGCTTCTAATGGCTTGGGCCTCTCTATTATTTTAAAAGTACATCAAAAGTGTGTTTACAATGCTCAAATTCCTCTGGAACTTGTCTCCATGGGTTCATAATGCCCAAAAATATCAATAATGACTATTTTTGCATCAAATTTGGATAAGAACTGAAGGAGTTATGACTTCTCCCAGTTCTCCCACTATTTGTTCCACAAAATGCTCCAAAAACGATAGAAAACTATAAATTAGCCCCAAAATCCACTAACCGGGCAATAATTTCTTTGCATTGCTGGCCATATTCTATCGACCAAATCACAAATCACAATCGATGAGTTCAGCAGGCAAAATGTCTTGTTTACCTGGCAGATTGCTGCGATTGCAATATCGCAGACATAGCGAAGTTTTAAACTGTGAATTATAATGTTATCACGTCTCGGATCTTTCACATTCAGGACTTAACCTGCACCAGGATTGATTCCTGTTACTTCTACGATGGCACTATGTGATCGCATAGCATCGTAAACCTTTTTCGATACCTGTTCTATTCTCCCCTTCACCATTTACGATATGCAATTGCGATTAGATAGCATCACAACCTGAACTTGCAGGGGGTGATTTGAAATACCTTTTTTCCTACGACTGTGATATGCGACTTGTGAGGGCCAATTGTGGGTTTCCACTTGGCACCTCCTTATTCACTAAATACAATCCACATCATCCTAATCCTGCCATATAAGCAAGTTAAACTTGAACTTTGAATTGTTCTAACTTCTGCATACATACTCGGATTCGAGTGCCATTGACATCGTTGGATTCAGAATGATGAGATCTTCAACATGAAGCTGATTTTGAAAATATTCTGACACTTTGATTTTGAGCACAATTTTGAGCACCTAAATAACCATGCATGCCAAATCTAGCAAGGAAATTACACATGCAAATCAATACCTGCAAGTAATCCTGTTGTAGCTTCTAGATCATACTCTTCTTTACTTAATTCTTACTTTCCTTTGCCTTATTTTTCCTTCCTTTTCTTTCCTTGATCCAAAGCTGAAGTGCTGCAAGAAAACTCTAAGTTTCCAAGAGTGAGAGAGAGAGAGAGAGAATAGAGAGAGAGCTCCAAAACTAAACTAACAAAAGGTACCAACTGATCCTCAGAAGCCTTTTCATTAATGAGGTCTCTATTTTCTACAATTTTCCTCCTCACATGCAACTTGTGACCTTTCACCTTCCTTTTCTCCTAATTTCCATTATTTTCATAAATAAATTGCCAAAAATGCCATTTTCCCTTTCCAAAGCCTTTGGCATTTCCTTTGCCATAATAAACCAAATGAACACCCACACTAGGATGTCTTTCCCAACATTCAACTTGGAATATGTGTCCCATGACCTTGGTTATTATTTTTCCTTTATTAACTTTATTACATGGAATTTTGACCATGGGTGTTACATAGGGCACACTCCTGAAGGCTGAAGGGTGAAGGATTTAGGACTTTGGGGTGCACTCATGTGCTCAAGAGGTCCAAGAGGTGATATGGTGCAAATCTGAAGGCTGAAGGGAAGAGCTTTGTGCATACGAAGTGCGATTATGTGATCAAAGGGTCTGGAGGGTGCATGGCACATTGGGGAAGGTTGAAGCAAGGAATTTAGGAATTTAGGGTGTGCCTATGCACTCAAGGAGGGTGCACTTCTTTGAGTCAAAGGAGTGCTCTCAAGGAGGGAACATTCCTTTAGGTCAAAGGAGTGCACTCAAGGAGAGTGTATTCTTTTAGGTCGAAGGAGTGTTCTCAAGGAGGGTGCATTCATTGAGATTTAAGGAGTGCTCTCAAGGAGGGAACGTTCCTTTAGGTCAAAGGAGTGCGATCAAGGAGGGTGAATTACTTTAGGTTGAATGAGTGTACTCAAAGGAAGGCTTGGTATTTGATGAGCATAGTTTGAAACAAGTAAGGGGAAGATGGATTAAGGAGTGAACTTTTTTCTCTTAGAGGGTGCATGGTGCACTTCCAAATAATGAAGGATCCATGCCCAAGGCTTTAGAGTGCACTCATGTGGCCTCGACCTTGATGGTTTTATTTAAAACAAAATATTTTTTCAAGTTTGGGATATAGGAAAAGGGGTGAACATGGTGTGTTTTAGACATAAAACCATGTGCGACACATACCAACTCATCGTGAAAACTTAGACAAGCTTGGAAAATGATAATTATACATCAAAATTCCACTATGCATGCATTCCCCAAGTATAATGAGTGAAGTGTGTGTGACTGCGACCCAAAAGTTTTTTTTTACAAAAACAAATATGTTACGACCATGAAATGCACATAAAGATGTTCTAATCAATGTGATGACACTTGAAACACATAGAATAGCATGAGATTACCTTTGATGATCAAGGTGACACAATAGATATGATGGTGATAGAAGGATCGAAAATTCGAATGTAGTAAAATTTTTGGAGGGTGTTGTAGCGGTGAAAACACTTGGTGAACTTCATCTTCTTTGTCCCATAATAGATTTTGGTTAAGGGCCATACCTTAAAGAAGTACTTATTTCCTTGATTTCCCCATTTTGACTTGGTTTTATACATAAAATCTTACTTTCCTCTACTTGGTTGAACACACACAAAAATATACAACATATCATAATTGTTTCAATCTAGGAAAGGGTAATGTGCATGATGTGTTTATGATATTCAGAGTATGTTTTTTCATCTTTGGTGTTTCTCCACTACCAGCAGGCCTAGACAATACCCCAAAAGACTCACTTCATGAGTACAAATGTTGCTTTGCTTCCAACAATTCTGATCACTACCCCGACAAAGTCGCTTGCTCCACCTCCATGCATAGGAAGCCTTTCACTTCTTTCACCCTTTATTTATTTATTTAATATAACTATGCATTGACACTTATTAATTTCAATGGGTGGATTAGGGATCCCAACTTATTGAGAGCATAGGAGGTCTCCCCTTCAAAGAAATATTTTAAGACCTTTGATATTGGTTTGCTTGCTTTATATTTTCCCTTTATCTCCTTTCTACTAGATTGGAAAAGAGTTAATACACCAATAGATTTATACCTAGTTGAGTAGCTTAGATACTAGCATAGGGATGGATTTAATAGGCCCCCTCAAGGTTCTCCTATTCGACAAATCATATTATCCATATGGACTTAGATCAATCTATGGAATTTTCCCAAACAATGAAGGAGAACAATAAAAGGCCAAGTGTTGTGGTCATCACATTTCTCTTTTATTACACCAAAAAGTATTTTGGGCTATGCACTCTTTCAGATAAGGTATTATTAAGAAAACATGCAAGAAAATACATAAAAAACCAAAAGTAGAAACAAGAGACAAATCAAATGGAGACTGAAGCCAAAAGCATCATACAAAAACAAAACAAATGCAAAGAATAGATGGAGAGTAGGAAAGAGGTAGATGAAATGCAAGAGGAGCTAAAGGAAGCTAAGCCTACTCCTAACCTAACCATCTAAAAGGTTAGGGCTAAGTGTAATGATATTTCTAGTGAAGCCAACGTAATTTTCCCCAACCTGCAATAAAAAATATACGAACAATGAAAACCGACATAATACAATGTTAAATAGAAAAGATAAGAGCTTAAATATATTGCACAAGGGATAAAATTTCTTTGCTAGATGTGGAGAGTTGTGTCATGTCACCTGACTTTACCCAATCTACTACCTTACCTTTTTGATGAAAAACAAAAGAAAACAAACATTGATGGTTCCTTGTGGTTGTACCTACACTTGTATTATCGTCCTTAGCAAACATTAAGAGAAATTGAAACTTTCTTTGAGAAAATAGGATTGCTAAGTAAGATGCTTCTAGTTGATGATGGATTGGATCATAAGATTCATATAATTCCTTTTGATGATCCAAAGATTTTTGTGAAGATAAATCTTCAACTAATGTCATAGAATCAGGATGAGAGTCTCGTAAGGGAAAATGATCTGACTAGGTTTAGAAATCTTGTCAAGATAGTGAGGGCTTGACATAACCATCAAAAAAGGTTGAATTGCCTCTACTTCTTAACAAGTGTTTGAAAATTGAGAAGATAATCCATAAGGATCACTTTGTGTAAAATAACTATCATGAGATATACTAGTGGGAAAATGATCAATTGGATGATAGTTGTTAGAAAAAGAACCATGATCATATGGACTAATTAAAACCCAAGACACTTGGTTAGTAAAAAAAAGGATAAATCAATTTGAACAAATTGGTGAATGTTTCGAACAAAAGAATCATCTTCCTCATTTGTTGAATGTGGAAAACCATTTTCTTCTAATTGGTGACAAATTAGACTAGCATCATAATCATTGAAATATAAAAAGGAATGCTAGTATGGAAAACACCTGAAACCAGCCAATATGCAATGGGTGAGAAAGAGAAACTTGATTCAAAAAATAACATAAACATTTACTAATGCTGAAGGGGAGATCTTGTAGCATTATAACATTCGCAAGAAGGACTAGGAGTTGGTTATTTTCCAAATTACCTAATAGGTATGGTTCTTTTAGTCAATGATAATATTTAAAATGATCAGATTCATGGATTTGTATATTAATGGGAGTTATACACTCCAAAACCAATTTAGATTCAAGATATTTGCATGAAGATAAGTTGAAAGAAACAAAATTTTCAATCTGATCAGAAATTGAATCTTGAAATTAAGAAGAGTTATGTCTAGAATACCATAATTATTTCAAGAAGGAATTTACATGCAATGAAACCATGAAAAGGACATATACGTTTTTGAGGATATCGAAATTTGACTTAGTTCCAGGGGCTTACCATAGTCATGAGAACCTGACATAAGCATCAACTAAATTTGAAGTGCCTCAAATCCCTAATAAGTTCCAGAATTTTCAAGAATTGTTGAATTACATTTTGAAGATTGAGTCATATCATGCATGGTATGTGGATAAATACCATCAATAGTTGTAGCAAGATTGCTAGAATCAAGTTGGAAGCTATCTACATTATTGATTTGATCAGAATTTACATTTTCAACAAAAATATTACCCAAGTTAGAAATTTATTCTTATTGCACCTCTAATGATGAATAGATTGAATGAACTTCATGAGTAACTCGTACTAAGGAATTATCCTCATGTTGGAAATGATAAGGAATGGAATGTATACTTGATTATTTTAGGACTTCCATGTGTCAATTCACCACCACGTGTCAATTCAAAATCAAACTCGTTAGATGAAGTATCCCCATCACAAGTTAATGTCTTACAAAAGGTGGAACACAGGGGATAGTGAGGTGAAGAGGTAGTTTAAATAAAAATACCTTCATTAATCGAATGATATTCAATATATAAATCTTTAGAAACAAAGTTTTCTTGAGAAAATGAAAGGTCAGTAGGTGCACTTGGGAAACCATCATTATATATAATAAATGAGTCAAAATCAACAAAATGAAGGTTGTCCGAGACTTCAGACTAATTAATCAAGTTAAATTTATTTAATGCATCACCGATATTCTTAGATTCATAATCAACCAAGGATGGAAGAACATTATCTTGACATGGAGGATTTTGAAAAAGAAAATAAAAGTAAAGAGAATCCTCACCTTCTTGCTCCTCTAATTGTGAAGAATGACTACCTTGCACCTAATCATTATTTAGATTTGGAAGAGATTGATCAAGCAGATCAAGTGTCAAGGGACAATGAGAAAGAGGTGATAGAGGATGACAAGAATCAAAATTAGATTCAAGACTAGTATTATGAGTGTTAATACCATCTGGTGGAATGAAGGAATTAATCTTCACCATAGGCTTCATTAATCATTCCCAATTATCATTAGTCATATCAAGATAATGAGAAATGGATGTTGGTTGAGAAGATGGATTAGGAATTTGATTTGCAGGTTTTCCATCTTCAACATTATCAAAAGGAGGAACCAAAATCTGTATTGGAAAAGGAGGAGGACAAGGAAAAAATGGAATAGTAGGCTACTCCTCTGAGGTTGGTGGTGTTTCATAATTTCCAAAATTTTGGAGAACAGGAACATCTGGAGGTTTATATTCAACATATTCAAAGAATTTTGAATCAAATGTTCAAACTTTTGCATAAAGAAATCCCAATCCATATATTTTTAAAGAAGCTCATAACATAGGTGAAGGAATTTGTTAGAAAAATCCTCAAGTGATTCATCAAGATCCATTATAAGCTAATTGATTCTTTTATAAACATCTCAGTAATCATACCCATCAAATGCTTGATGAACCTCCTTAAGAAATTGATGAAAAGAATGAATGTAAGCAGATGGTAAGGTATGACACCATTGATTAACTTGAGCTTCAAGAGTTATGGAGAAAAAAATAAACATAACATTTTCATCATCGACTTCAAAATATTTACAAAACCCAAGAAAATCATTTATGTGCTTGGATATAAATGTACCGCCCTCACCATCAAACTTGAATTGAGATAAGGAATGAATGAGTTTCATGGAGATTGAAAGTTTACCCGGAGGTAGGTTAGAATAAAACTCCTTGATTATGATTTGGTAAAGATAAATTTAATAAAAGAGATTCAAACAGACTCAGCATGCACAACTTATCATTTGGGCCTCCTTCTAGTTCCAACTGTTGATGGTGTTTGAAATATGTCAACCAAGGGGGTCTCCTTGATGTGAAGTGACAATTATACCTCACAATGTTTGGAGTAGGAGCGCCATCTTGAATACATAACAACTACTATTTTCTTAAAGATATGGCTTGGCTCTAACTGTTAGAAAGAAATAGAAATTCACATGTGCTTTTGAATGATCCAGTGAGTGCGCCATGTGAATGTTCGATTGCAAATGTATCAAGGTTCTCTTACTGCGGAGGAAAAATTAAGTGGGCCACTAAGAGACAAGTAATAGTACTACCCTAATGGAGACATGCATAAATGAGAAAGACTCGTTTAAGATCAAGAAAAATAGTTCACAAGGATGTGATGATAATTATAAAATTAACAACACGTTTCCAACAAGAAGCACCAAAGTTACCAAAATAGTTCAATTAATCCAGTACTAAAGTGAACATGAACCTTAAAAATTCAAAGAATAGTCTTCAAAACATTCACAATCCATGTGTGAAAATGTGTTGTCCTAAAAGGATTCAATATTAACCAAAGTCCCCAAATACATAAATAGAATGGACACCACTAGCTCCAATAGTGGATTGTTAGAACCACTACTTTCTCCCCAAAAGTAATAACTCTGTTTCTCTAATGCCTTATGAGAGAAGGCAAGGTTTAAAGTACTTTACATGAGTAATAAGGATATGTTTATAACTTGAGGCATGATCTTTCACATCCTCGTGACTCTTGAATTTCCAACTTCTAGTGGCCTTTTCACTTCTACAACCTTTGAAATTCTAAATGACTTTTGGAATTACATATGAATTTTGATATTACATGTCTTTTGGACTTCCATGACCCTTCTATTCATACATGACTCTTGTAATTCCAGTTAGTTATCTTTACAATTATTACAACAATACATTATGACTTCCACATCATCATGTGATGAGAATTGACATGTCACTATCTTTGATGACTGGGACTAATAGTGACTGATGATATGAGCTTTGTCCTATGGTGAAATTGCTGTCACTTGTGTCTTTCTTTCTTAAAACATCTTCGATCATTCATTTGGTTACTCTCCAAAGGGTCTTTGATCAAATGGAGTCTTCAAGATGCTTGGATTGTCAAGATTCAATTGTGTTCTTCCTTCTTTCCATGCTTCTTTTGCTTTTTCCCTTTTCCCGATCTTCCTCGTGTGTGATTTCCATGTAGTTTATTGAATACCTATATCTGCAATCATTCACGACAAGAAAATATTAGTCTGAAAATATCATATTCTACCATGTTTAACGTATATTTTCTATTCATGCCTTTTTAGTGCGCTCAAAAGGGGAAAAGGGAGCTTCTCAGTGAATAGGTGCACTTTGAAAGGCTGAAGGGTTAAGAGGAGGAGGCTTCATGGATTTAGCATGTGCTCATGTGCTCAAGGGAGGGAGGAAATATAGGTAGGGTGCATTGACAAATTACAAAGGACAAAGGGGAAGGCTTCAGGCTGAAGGATGGAGGCTTCAGGCCTTCAGGGCACCCTCATGTTCTCACGAGGCTCAGGAGGGTGCATGGAATAAGTATGAATGATGAAGGGAAGAGATTCGAGCCTTCAGAGTGTGATCATGTGCTCAAAGGGTGTCAAGGGTGCATGGCACATTGGGGAAGGCTTAAGGGAGGAGCTTAAGGCCTTTAGGGTGCATCTATGCACTTAGGGAGGGCACACTTCTTTTAGTCAGAGGAGTGCTCTAAAGGAGGGTGAATTACTTTAGGTCCAAGGAGTATTCTCAAGGAAGGCGCATTCCTTCATATCAAAGAGTGCTCTCAAGGAGGGCACATTCCTTTTGGTCGAAGGAATGTGCTCAAGGAGGGCGCATTTCTACAGGCCAAGGGAGTGTGCTCAAAGGAAGGATTCATTTTTGAAGGGCATAGTTCAGAAAAAAGAGGGGGAAAGATGGATTAAGGAGTGCACTTTTTTCTCTTGTTGGGTGCATGGTGCAATTACGAACAACGAAGGATCCCCACTCAAGAATTCATAGTGTGCTCATGGCTCTTGGCCTCAATGGGTTTGCTTTGAAAACAAATATTTGTCTAAGTTTGGGATATAGGGAAAGGGGTAAACATGATGAGTTTTAGACATAAATACATGGGTGACACATACCAACTAATTGATGAAACTTATAAAATATTGAAAATGATAATTATACATCAAAATTCCACTTTGCATGCATTTCCCAAGTACAATGGGTGAAGTGTGTGCGACTTCAACCCAAAAGTGTCATTTTAGAATAACAGAGATGTTACGACCATGAATTGCATCTAATGAGGTTGTAATCAATGTGATGACACTTGATACCACTCAAGAACACTTGAAACACATATAATATCATGAGACGATATTTCATGGTCAAGGTGACACATTAGATACAATGGTGATAGTAGTCTCCAAAATTCGAATGTAGTGAAATTTTTGGAGGGTGTTGTAGTAGTGAAAACACTTGGTAATAAGCTTTGTATTAAAGTTGTGTGGTTTAGATTTGAATAAGAAGCTCAAAGTTCAAGAGGACATTGTAAATCTATTAACGCTTGGTTAACTGTTTATGCCCTTATTTGTATTGGGTCTACTATCTCTTACAATCCATAATTCTTAGATGGAAAATATGTTTCTTTCCGAGAGAAAACTTTAGTAGGTCTACGATGCTTGTATCTATAATAGGAGTTTCTTCCTTGAGTTGGTATTTTTATTTGGTTATTTTTAACGTGTTAACTCAGTCTAGTAGAGAAGGGAAAGGAGTAACATTAAATGAGCTAACTTACTTCAGAGGTATATAACAAATTTGAGGGATCAACCTCTCTTTCTCTCAATAAGTCAGGATCCCTCTTCCACCTTAGTGATATAAATTTTGATAAAATTCCAATGAGAATATTGAATAAATAAGAGGTGAAAGAAGAGAAAGGATTCCTATGTAGGGATGTGAAGCAAGTAACTTCACTGGGGTATGAAATAGGCTCACTAGCCATGAAGCAATGCTTGTGTTCCTGTAGTGATTCTGTTGGGGTGCTAAAAAATCTTGCTGGGAACAAAAGAACACCAGAGATGAAATTAAATACTCAAACATATTATAATCAAATTTTTATATACTCCTAACCCCTAATCGAAACAATTTAAGTTTTTCTTCCTCATGAAAGTGTTTTTCTAGTGAAAGGAATGGAAGGGACTACATCTTTAATCAAGCTAAGTAAGGAAGCATTGGTGATCAACATGATAAAATAATAATTCCTAAAAATCTAGACTCAGTGCATAAAGTTAGAACCAAACAAAGAGGCTAGATTTCTTTCAATGTGTCGTCAAGTGTTGTAGCTGTCATGCTTTGATTTTGTAGCCTACCTCTAACCATACAAATTTTCATTTTAACTTGTGTCAAGTTTTCTTTTTCTTTTACTAAGTGTAGCAATGAATCATTATCTCATATTAGGATTGTGTTGTATTAACTCTGCTTCCTTTGGAACAACTACTAGAAACTCCTTGATGATAGTCAGTCCTTGTCGACAATAACTACATAACTACCGAAGATAGACAAAAAACCTATTGAAAACAAAAGCTAAGCCTTTCCTTGATAGACACTGATTGCATGCCTTTCTTTGAGGAATTAAGAAATCCTCTGTCACCATGAACTATGCAACCTCTTGTTGGAGTGGAGTGCACAATCCCTTGGTCAGGAAACTAAGCAATCAAT
The DNA here is from genome assembly GCA_000404065.3 of Pinus taeda. NCBI lineage: Eukaryota > Viridiplantae > Streptophyta > Pinopsida > Pinales > Pinaceae > Pinus > Pinus taeda. Next base: position 81,912 of record APFE030624019.1, read on the forward strand.
TGTGAAAGAAAATTGCATAAGTCTATGTGGTAGTAAACTACACAATCCAATGAGAGAGAAAACTGCACAACTCATTGTCCTAGTGAACTATGTAGTCCCTTGAGCCAGTGAATTGTGTAGTCCCTGGAGTTAAACAATTGCTCAGTCCTAGAAAATAAGAAGTGCACACTTCTAATTAGTAGTGTGGCATGTTATCTTAATTTCATCATCTAACATGTGTTAGTTAACTAACAATTGCTCCATGATTTTAGACATGTACACAAAAAATTATAACCCTAATCCCATGAGTACTCAACTATATAAGAAAGGTATCTAAGATCTTATTCTCACAGTCATATTTGGATCTCTATTGATTTTGGTGAGCACATGGATCTTTGGATCCCATTTTGTTGCTTTTCTGAGCAGGTTTCTCAACTATCACGTTTCATCGCTTTTTATTTCACTTTTGTCGCTTTTTCTTTCGCAAGTGTCATTTTATCCCATTTTTCTTATAACAAGTTTTTTTCTACTATTATTAGCTTCTACAAGTTTCATTTTAGTCTTTTGAGCTTATTTTCAATTGTCGCATCACATTCATTTTCTTTTCGCCTACTAGTAATTATTGTTGTCAATCCTTCAAAATTAAGGTCCTTGGTTGTCCTTGTTTTGTCGTTAACTCGATTTAAATGGATTGTTGGGATCAATCCTAGAGGATTCAAGTAATGTCCTGATATATGTATGCATGCATTGCCATCACTGCATCCTACAATCATCAACATTGCCATATCCTTTTCATCCTTATCCAAGAAAAACAATTTTTTGAAGGTTAGAGAATTTAATTGAAATTCTAGGTTTCTGATGTAGAACCCAGATTTTACAGTGTCCAAGTACAATCCAACAATATTGCTTTTCATGTGCTTTTTATTAAATTTTAAAGGTCCATGATGTCTTGGAGTTTGACAACCATCACCTTCTTTTTAAAGCAAATATGGTAATATTTTAAGCTGAACAATTTTTTTAATGAACCTCTCAAACTAATTACTTATTGGAACTAATTTGATAAAACCTTTTAAGAAGGGCAATCTTATTTGTGTAACTCTCACAAGATTTTGGCTTAATAGGCAAGGTTCCTATCAAATCCAAGCCTTTATAAGGCTATAAAGTTCAAAGAAGTGCAAGAGTGGATCCATGTTGGAGGTAAGGGTATGGACTTCACATGAAATAGGGAAAACTTCAAGGACAAGGCAAGTTCAAATTCAATCAGATCTAGATCCAGTGCAATGGGAGTAGTGTGTTGGAAACTAAAGCACCAAAGAGGATCCACTTCCAAAAGTAAGTAAGTGATGGCATCACTTGGAGAAGGTAGAAAGTAAATTTCTCATCTTCCCATTGTATGAGATTTTGAGAGACCACAAGCCTCGCAATAAGGAGATGATCGGAAAATGGATCTTAGTCTTTTGTAAAACAAATTTCCATAAGTAGGGATCCATTGTAATTTGGTCATAGCTCCCTCATATGGTTTCTGAATTCCACAATACTTCATAGGGAGGTTGATGAAACTGATAGCAACATATCCATATATTTCTAGTGCATAATACTATCTTCTGACCCTTCAAATGCATAAAAATGATCTACTTTAATTTGGCCATAATATGGGCATTACAATGTATGATTGGGCTGAAATTTGCACTGAAATTGTTGGCATCATCCTTCACATGGTCACCAAAACTTAGCTTTGAAATCGACCATTTGGTCCCCCAAACGCCAAAAAACGGTCCACTCTGGAAGTTGGGAATTTGAGAAGTGGAATAGCATGAAAAGGTATCACAACATGGGAAGATATGTGTTAGCATTAGGTGGGTCAAAGGGCTGTTAGTAGGGTTTATTGTAATTTGGGCATGAATCGGGCATACAAAATCCGATTGGTTTGAAATTTGCACTGAAATTATTGGCATCGTACTTCACGTGGTCAACAAAACTCAGCTTGAAATTTGAACATTTGGTATACCAAACACCAAAAGCCATTTCACTCTTGAAGTTGGAAATTTGAGGACTGGAATGGAAAGGACAAGTGTCGCATTAGGGGGCGGGGTGGTAGGTTGAAGGAGACCCCACATCATCCCCTAGAGTCCAAGAATCAATTATAGTCTACTTTGCATGGAGAATCCTGTAGATTTGTAAGATTTAGAAAACAAAAAAAGAAAAGATGAAGAGTCATTGTCGTGGGTGGAGTACAAAGAACAGATAAGAGCTCTATAGCTCCAGAGTAGAGAATCAGAAGGGGAACCATCGATTAATCAAGTCAAGTGAAAATGAAGAAAATGCTAGAGAAGTTGCCAACAAGTCACAACGATCTAGTTACTCCACAATGATTATAGAATCTATTTCATTTGCATTGAATTTTGTGTTGTTGATTGAAAGCAAAATTTTAATTAGTTCTTTGAAGACGTTGAAAACTGTAAAATCATAGTATTTGATCAATTACATGAATGGATACTTTCCATAGCAGGGAATTAATCATATTAAAGTGGATATGCTCTAGTCATGACTAGTACCAACACTTTTAATAAAGAAGCAGAGTTGGAAAGGAAGGCAGAACATTCCATAGTTGACAAAATTACTTCAGCAGCTCCACATGAACCACAACTTTGTATTATGTCATACCAAGAGGATTTAAAAGAATAAATTGAAATCTTCTTGTTGGAGTTTTTCCCAACGAAGGTTTCTACATAGTAAAACTTTCTCTAATAGTGTGATGGTTGTTGTTACTATGTTTCCCATTGATTAGAGTGAATGTCACACCATTGATATAACTATTATCAATTACAAAACTATAACATATTGCAGTAGCATTATGAAACAAAATAGCCTCCGCAAAAAGAGCACCATCATCTTAATATTTGTGGAAGATTGTTTTTGAAGTACAATCACATAATGAAGCTTGCAACATAGACTTAGTACTCACCAAATTGCAATAGTTAAGCTGGAAGAGAAAAACATTTAAAGCTTCCTAGACCTTGCACAATTGGATATGGGAATATTGATGCAACTTACCACACTATGGTTACTATTTATGTACTTGTTAATGTTAAAATATAAAAATGTTACAGAACAATAAAATTAGATCGATAGGTGAAGATTGTGTATTATGAATATTTCTCAGCAAGAATATGGGATTTATCATTTTCCAACAAGGTGTAGACATACACTAAAATGTGTGTAAGACCTACAACAACTACAATAACTCGCCATTTTAATAATATGAAACTCTAGCTAAATATTATTTGTAAATTAAGGAATTGACAATCAACAAATATTGTGATAGAGGATGTGTAACAATTGGGATACACAATCATAGGGATATACACGAATCTTGATTGTAGTCAACACTACAATTTGAGTATTGTAGAGCTTGGAAATTTGAATGTTTTTCATATTGGTAATGATTTGTTGGAAATGTTGTCACTATTAATTTTTCACTTGAAGAGCTTGAAGAATTTCCAAGTGTGCCATTCACTGAAATTGAAATGCATGTATGGATCCTTTGGAAATTTTTTAAAGGTTGATATCTTAAGGTGTAAATGAATTTTGAAATAAAAGAGGCTTTAGTATTTCGAAAGTAAACAATTCTCTCTAGTCACTCAATAGAGAGCAAGGAAAAGTGCAATGCGATCAGAGGAAAAGGCATAAGATCGATCAGTGAATGTTGTTGAGCATGACAAAAAGATCCTTCTCCAACTATTTATTTTTCCGAATAAGTTTTTTGTAACTATAGTTTCTAGGCTACCATGGGAAGCACTATAGCTCCCAGTTTTTTGTTTTCATTTTGTAATATAAATGTGTCTAATTTCAAGTTCAAATTTTCCCTCTAAATTATTTGCTTGTACCAAAATTGTTCTCTATTTTCCCTTGGTCACTGCTACATCCATATCCAATCACAACATTAAGCCCATTGGGTATGGATAAGGTGATGTAAATGTTGGAGTTACTTGGTAAAATGTTTACGTTGTATCAATAAAAAAAGAATGAATTGGTTTTAAAAATTTCCTAGTAATTTTCATTGTGTGGATTCTAACCATGTGTAATCTACGACGGGCATTTCTCATTCTCACAACACAACACATCAAGATAAACATTATTTTCACCAAATTGCACATGAATATGTTCAGGTTGATTAGATTTTATTTAATTTGTTTACTATTCTTTTTTTTTAAATGCCTAATCATTTTTAAAGTGATTAACATATCTATATATCTATATATATATATATATATTGTGTTGAGTTTTAAAAATAATGATTTACCAATGGCTAGAAATAACAACCTTGTTGAAAACATAAAGTTCATTATAGTTTTAAGGTCTGTAATGATGAAATACCAAGTTTTCATATTTCCTGTGAATTGTTGGTTCTTGAGTTTTATTATTAATCATTATTCTTATTTTTAGCTTCGAATTTGTGGGGTTGACACACACCATGCTTAGAAAATATTTAAGCCTACCATGAATTTTTTTTCTTAATTTGAGCAGTGTCTTAAAATGTTTAGTGCTTTGGTCAATTGTATAGGATTACATGAAGCAACACGTGGAATTTGGAGAGTACCATTACCAATGTGAATGGGAGCCACTCTTTTCTCTTCTAGTTGATCGAGGTATACAGGCTCAGAAGTTGGCTAGCGGCGTGGCTTCATTTTGAAAAGTGTGGTTTCATCCTCTAAACCACAACATAAAAAAACAATGGCTGCTGCATTGGTGGAGAGTACGAAAGAAATAATATGTGGTTCTTGTTTCGAAGGATATTTTAAAAGTTGTGCAAAGTTTTAATCAACTATTTAACACTACCTTTTTCCTCACAAGCCACCACCTACAACTACTACTAATCGAGTACTCTTCACTAATGTAGAAGATGGGAAAGTTGCCAGCTTTTCATTGCCATGCGTATAACTTGGTTTTTCTCGGTATTTCCATCTGTTTTGTATGGGAATTTTCATTTATGCCTATGTGGATATTTGAGACAAAATATGCCCTTTTATTCTTAACTTATGCTTCCAGATAAAAATCATTTTTTTCAAATTGAAGGAGAAAGCTCCTCTCTTGGTTTTGTTTTGTAAGTGAAACTAACCATGAAGGTGGCATTTCTTCTTTCCAAACCAGAGGAGCTGTGATCGTTATCCAATGTTAACTGTTATAGAGAAATGTCTTCAAACTTTCTTGGGAGTAGGTTGAATAATGACAACAGAGATTATCTGGGCTCCCCTCCCTTTCCACTTTCTTGTATGCTTGCACCATTTTGAAGAGGGTGCCTTTTTGTCATTAGTCTTACTATTTTCTTTTCTAGATTTTCGTTCTTTTTCTTTCAACATCTCTGATTTTCTTCCTTGCTCAAGTGTAGAGTCAAAAACACCTTGAAATTTTTCAAAGTGATAAAAATTCATCTATTTCCAAGGATGGAATGCTTCTGTGTTTTTTCTATGAAATAATTTTGGCTGTTGGAGAAGCTGGCCTTGCCAAACCTTCCATCCTAGCTGTACTTCTCCTATTTACTTCCTTGAAAAGTTTCATCTCACAACTTGCTTTCTATTGCAATAAATTCATTACATTGATAACTTTTTGTGTGGGAAGCATCTTAATCAGCTTGGATGTCACAGTGTCTAGACTCAAAAACAGTTCTTTCCTAATCCAAAGGTCATTTCTAGTAAATGTGTTCACACAAGCATGATTGTTTAAGGAAGACATTTTTGAAAACCAGTTGTATGTAAGTTTCGTTAAGAGAATTAAAATTTCTCTCTCTCTCTCTCATGAAATTGAAGTAAACTGGCTAATAATATTTCCCATGGCTTTGAAATAATTTTGTACCTAAAAAATGTAGGGAAAAGTTTGGTAGATTTCTTGATATTGGAATGGTTGGCAGCTACAAAAATTTAGGATTGAAGCCTTCAAATCATGGCTTTATGATATTGTGTGATGCATTTCTCCAGAAAACAATCTACCTTCAAGGATCTTACCTCTTTAGGTTGAGATTTACACCCAAGGCATGCTTTCAATGGGCAAGACATAGGTCACAAGTTTAAATTTGATTGAGTTCCTGACCACCTTACTAGAATTAGTGATCATGATGGATTTCACTAAACAAGAACCTCCTTGCAGGGTTTCACAGACCCACTTTAAGATCTTCTTTATTGTTTACAATACACGTTATGCTTGCATATGAAACTTTGATTAGTCTCAATATTCATCTCATGTATACCTAGGAAAACATGTTATTAGAGTTGTTCGATTGAGTATCCCTGCCCTAACTATTCCTTCTCTTCCTTATTGAGGAGATAATCACATCCTTTTGCATTTGAAAAAGACTTGAAACATTATTTGATATTTCAAAACCAATCTAGAAAAAGATGCTCTTTAGTCCAAGTTTTGTAACAATGGCTTTGACCTGGTTTAGATTTGTTATTTGTTTCATGAAGTAATAATTGTATTTGTGCATTTTTTAAAAATTTATCATTGTATTAGTTAGAGTTCATATTTTATATGCCAACTTAGCTTCAAATTTTTCTTTATAGGAGTGAACTTAGTATTCCAACTTTGTATCCACTCTTATACTGACCATGTCTCAGGCCTCTTTTTGTTCATCTAATAGACATTAATAAACTTATTTTATCTTTTGGATGCATAATAATTTTCTGCTAGTTTACAGATAAAAAAGGGCGAATTGCTAATGCATTTTTTTTTGGCTACTATGCTTCTTTTGTTAATTGTTTTTCAATATTGAGTTAAAAGCAAAAATATAAATGAGGGAGATTATTTTGGTAAGTCATGACAATTAGTAGTGTGAAGTCCCCTGGAAATTAGCATTGAAAACTCCCCTCAATATCTATGGATCAGCCTTCAAGGCCTCAAGCTTCTCCTTGCAATGACCCTCTTATGGTTTCATATATTGTTTCGAGCATTTCTTGAATTTTTTGCCCACTTTCCCCAAAAAAGGCACATGTCAACTCTCTTGATTAATGTTTGAAGCGTTCTTGTTGATCTTGACACTTGAGTTTTGTAAGATAACTCTAAACTTCGGCAATTTTCTTGAAGCACTCTTGTTGATCTTTGACACTCTTTAATATTCTCATCTTTGGGCACTGTTAATTCATAGCGTTGTAGATTTAAGTCCTTGTACTTTATTTCTCGTACTTATTATCATTGTGTTAAGAGGCACTCCACAACCCAGAATGGGGGAGATATTGTCATGTAACATAATGTAACATGACAATAAAAAATTATTTTTGTAAACAAATTACATTTCTGCTAGAAAAACAAATGTTTTGACACTGACACACATTTATCTAGTTATGCATTTATCCATATGACGAGAAACGAACCGAGGAGTTGTGAAATCTAACAACATGTACATTTTGGTCTTTGGATGGCTATAAATTATTGCGTGACTTTTAGGGTTTCAAATTTACATTTAATGGGATTAAATAACTCTTGGTGTGCTTCCTTCACGTTAAGAAACATCTCACCTGTTCACAGTTCAATTTATATTGGAGTTGTCAACATCTGTGTATTGATTTATGGCTTTCCAAAATACATTTTAGCCAATTTCTAAATGATTTTAAAAAATGGACAAATCTATTATATAAAATATTTTTATGTTACTTTGCTAGAAAATTTTAGAATCTATCAAACAAAGAGTTAAAAAAATGCACACTTTTTATTATTATCTAATTTGAAATTTCACTCCCCTAAAATTTTCTATTGATGGTTAATGCTTCCTACTTGACGCATAAGATAACAAAAACCTATCCTAGATCCATCATAGCTCCATATTTGTTAAACAAGTGAGAGGGATCAAATTCTTTGAGGTTCAAACCCTTTTCTAAAGTGAAAAACTTGAGGAAACATTTTCTCCTTGATGGATTTGATTCCTGTTGGTGTTTCATAGTTCTAGAGTTAAGATGTGATACAAGCTGGTTTATGAAAACCTTTGTTAGAGTTACTAGTTTTGACGAGATTCACATGAAGATTATTGGTTTTTGGAGGTTACAATCTCAAACAAGGGCTCTCTACTATGATCTTGCATACACCTTGTTATGATTAAGATGTCAGTATTGGTCATTTTGTTCCCTTCTTAAATGAACATTAAAGGGAGAATTATTGTAATGTTTATTTGGCCAACTTCTCTATACACTTTTCCCAAGTGAAAGGAGATGTCTACTTAGTCAAATATTTCTTATGAGAACATTTACTTGTGGCCATATTGGCTCTTAATATCAATCTTGAACTCACCACTTTCCTACTTTCAAATATGTATTTGTGTATACGTGTATGAATGTTTGCATGTGTTCCTTTGTATATCTTATCTATCCTTATCTAACGAAAGTTTCCTGAAAGGTCAATCTAGTGAGCCCTTCATCATTTTTGACATTAAGAAAAGGTTTGCTTGTTCAGGTCAATCCTTCAAAATTAAGGTCCTTAGTTGCCCTTGTTTTGTCTTTTGCTGGATTTAAATGGGTTGTTGGGATTAATACTGGAGGATTCAGGTAATGTATTGATATATGCATGCATGTATTGCCATCACTATAACGTGCAATAATCTACATTTCCATCTCCATTTCATCCTTATCTCAGTAAAACAAATTGTTGAAGGTGACCGGATTTAATTGAAAATTCAGGTTTCCAATGTAGAAGCCATATTCTATAGTGTCCAAGTACAATCCAACAATATTACTTTTCATGTGGTTTTTAATAAATTTTAAAGGTCTATGATGGCTTGGAGTTTTACAACCATCACCTACTTTTTAAAGAAAATATGGTAATATTTTAAGCTTAATGAAATTTTTAATGAACCTATCAAACTAATTACTTATTGCAAGTAATTTGATAAAACCTTGTAAGAAGGGCAGTCTTATTTGTGTAACTGTCTCGAGATTTTGCCTTAATAGGCAAGTTGCTGTCAAATTCTAAGCCTGTATAAGGCTATAAACATGACAATTTTTCTGGTTTATATAGTGTAAGCATAGATAGATAAGAAATACCAAGTTTTCATATTTCCTGCAAATTGTTGGTTCTTGAGTTTTATTATTAATAATTCTTCTTATTTTTAGATTCAAAGTTGTGTGGTTGACACACACCTTCTTAGAAAATATAAAAAAATTAAAAATTATGCAATACAAAAATGTCACCAGTATATAATTGTTGGGAAATATTCAGGAAATATTTCCCAGTGATTTCCCATAGCCGAGGCCACAAACATTCCCATACTATTTCCATGCCAAAAATGTTTGTCTCTATGAAAACAAGTTCATTTTGATCTCATGTATGTATGTCATATTGGATATATTAAACTATATTTATAATAATTTAGTATAATATTGTTTATAAGGTCCCAAATGGCCTGGGTATTTTATCCTTTACCTGACACTTTTACTTGAGCGTTGTGTGAAGATATACATTACCATATAAAATGTATATTGAAAACATTAGGCACCAACCACTTACCAAGATACCCAATCCATCACTTTAGTGATCAAATTAATAAATTGGGGACAATATCTTGCCAGTTAATGAGGACAACATGTTATGGAAAAATTGTGGCTTTTTTTTTCTTTTTCTTTCGTGTTTTGATTTCTTAAATGTATCCTTTTTCGTTACCTTTTTCTCTAAATATGACCATTGTGCTACCATCAAAATCACTACCATTATTTTTTCCTAAGTACAACATCCCATAATGGTGCAATATATGCCATTCACATTTTGTTTCCTTAAGTGGAAATTGTTGCCAATAAAGTTAAAAACTGACAGTTCATCTAAATTTTTCTCAGGAGAAATAATAGGGCTAGGGGAACAAGTAGAAGATCATGTTGGGTTGCTACACACCTTGACAATGCTTCTTGAGCATCAATATAGTGTTCCTTGTATAAATGCTTTACCTGCAATTAAAGTCACACGTCTTCAAGATCAGAAGGTGCTTACTTTTCCTAATTTTAGTGAGCAACCTTTTACTCAATTGATTGATATGTTATATTTCATTTTATTGTGGTGATGATTTTATGAGGATTTTACATTTATGGGTAACGACACATAAATTGTGTATTCTCACAACTAGTTGAAATATGGGAAATTATTTGCATTATAGAAACAAAACTAGTTGTGATGGCAAAAGCCATGGTTGAATTATTTACTAGGCGGGTTTGTTTCTCTCTTCCAGAATAGTCGTTGTGATTTCTAGTGGGGTCAAATTCCATTTTTACTGGTGAAGATATTTTGACCACACCTAATAATGACTTTGATGTTGATAAACAAATGTTCAAGTTGTTTGGTCTTATACCCAAAGCTACTAGCATTATAGATGAAATCAAGTGTGAGGCTGAGACTGTGGTGAATGATGCAAATAATGAAAAATATGAGGTGGTTGCTGCCAATTCCAGATGACAAAATTCAATTGATTTAATATATAAATGTTAAAAGTGTTAGGCGTGCTTCACATTTTTTTGCTATCAATATTAATTTTCACTAATTTGTGGATACTTGGTTAGAGGTTAATATATGTGTGCTTGGACACTTTTTTCAGGCAATTTCTTTATTGTATAACTCTACTTACAACTTTTTCAAGTGTTGCATATATTCACATGTAACAATGGGTTTGTCAATTCATGGAATTATTGGTGGCGTTAAATTTCTCTATCTTATTATTCATTTTGTAGTTTTCTTTCATTTATATTTCATATTACCATGGTAAGATTTTTAAGAGTCCAAGATTCCTCTCTTTTTGTCTTAAACTTCCAAATGATGTGCATAAGGTTAAATTAATTGGTAAGTAATTTCATTTTATTGATATTACAACTTAATGTCAACCTATCAGACATCCATAAGTTTCAATTGAAATTAGCACCATGGTTTAAGTTATAACTCTAAGTTCATTCCAGAATTGGAAGAAAGTAAATTGGTTGCGCTTTGATCCAAAAATAATAGTAGGATAGCCTTTTGAAACCATATTAAAGAAATTTTATGCAGTGTAACTCGAATCAAGTTGTTAGCTAAGATATCCATTTTTTTGCTTTTGTTGGATGAAGACTATTTTGGTCCAAACCTTTAACTCATAGTTGCCTCTGTGAGCTAGAGCCTTGACCTCTTTGGGTGCAATAAGGATGAGCTTATTTTTATTTTTTGGACTCACAAAGGAGAGGCAAGGCCAAGATGCAATCAATCAATCATTATGTTAGTAGGAGGTTTGCTTCCTTAGGACCCTAAGGATCATGGCATATTGGGGCATTTTACCCATCCACGTGTATCGATAACCATATGATTTTGGTCTTTTCTTTTATGATGCAATTTTCCATCCAATTGTCATACATTATGTATGTATGTTATTTTTTTCTTTCCATTTCTTTCCATTTGTTTTCACAAGTTATTTATAGCTTGAGCTTTTTAGCATAACTTAGTTGGCATGACTGTGCCTAAGTTTTTCCTGAAGGTTGAATATTAAGTTCTTAAGATGTTATTTTCCATGGTGACATTTTATTTTCTTTGTTTATATAGGTCATCTAGCCATAGTGGTAACTATCCCCAAATTGAAGAAAACTTGCTCCCATTTGTTGCTTTTCTGGGGAAAAATGACATTGACATCACTAATGTTGAGATATATGTTGTATAAGTCCTTTATAGTCTTCTTTAGTTTATATTCCAGTGTTCATCATATTTCATGTCTTATATTTTACATTGTATGTTCTTTCATTTTCAGAAGAGGAACTCAATGTTGTAGGTATGAAGCAGGAATTGAAGAAAGATAAGAATAACAACACTGAAGCGACAAATACAGAAAGAGAGAGAGAAGAGAACCAACTTAGTGATACCTTATCCCAATACCCCGCATGAGACACACATATAGACTGATGGTTAAGTATTTAGAGGTGGAATTCACTTGCCATGCCTTGACAACACAATGATAATTTTTTAAAGTGATGAAACAATATTTCATGTGTAAACTGTAGTCCAACCAATATTAAGTTGGAGTTTCATATTGTAATACTTGACATTTCACATAATATAATTTGTAGTTGAAATTAGTTATAGTTGTACTTGATATTATTTAATATTGTAATTAACATATGTAACTTTGCATTTTCACATTAGATGAACATGCACATTATATGACATTTTTAAAATTTAGTTGCAAAATAATACTAATTAATTTATATTGATTAATAATGAACACATAAAATCCATTCAAAACTACTTAAATTAGCCGTTTACATTAATTAATGAGAACACCGAATAAAATGGTATACCACAACTAAATTATGATTATAATGATCAATAATGAAAGTAAATGAAATGAATATAAACTAGTAAATTAGTTGTTTATATATAATGAATATGAAACTACCAAAAAGATAAATGACTAATGTAAATGATAAATTTGTGATTACAAATGATGACTAAATTTTGCATAGATACCACTATTAGTAGCTAATTTATAGTATCTTATAACATGGCTAAAATTTAGTCATATTTATTTGGTTATTAATTGGTTTCAAACGATGACTAAAATTTGCATAAATATGACTATTAGTAGCTAATTTACAGTATCTTATAACACAAGCAACATTTTGGTCATATTTTTTTTTTCATTAATTGGTTTTCTTGGGTGATCATATAGTAATATATTTTGTTGTATATTTGGTCATTAATTGTGACAATTAATGACTAAATATACTACTATACAATGAAATTGAGACAACCAATTAACGACTAAGCTAAAAATGATTAAAAGTTGGTCACGTTATGAGATACTGTAAATTAGCTAATATTGGCCACTAAATGAAAAATGGTCATTTATATGAAAATTTTAGTCTTTTTTTAGTAGCTAATTAGCCATTTTGTACTAGTGGAGAAAAATAAGCTGATAATAGGTGCCCCCTAATATATGAGATCAAAAGAGGAGCTAATTGCCAAAATACATTATGACATAGATGAAAGGTTAAAACAAGAGTGAGGAGACAAAGCTAAGGACTCGGATCAGAAGACGTTGGAAATGAAGTCTCATCTATGTTGATAAAATCCCTGAGGTGGAAATACCTATGCTCAGTCACAAGAAGACACTAACTAAGGACACATGACATACAAAGAAGTGTCACAACTATCCCTTAAAGTACATAAATGCTACATAACTCCAATGCAACTTGGGAAGGGTGCCATATAAGAGTGAGATGTCTCTAACCCAGGGTCTTCAACATAACCTCGATGGTACGAATCTACATCATGCGAGTAAGTGAGCTAAGATCGAGCATGGTAGAAATTGTTTGATTACCATCCAATGAGGTGAACCAACACTAGTACAAAATGACTAATTAGTTACTAAAAAAATGACTAAAATTTTCATATAAACGGCTATGTTTTAGTTGGTGACCTATAGTGGCAAATTTATAGTATATTATAATGCGACCAAATTTTAGTCGTATTTAGTTTAATGATTAATTGGTTATCTCAATTTTATCGTCTCGTAGTATATTTAGTCATAAATTTGGTCATTAATTTATTCAATGATTTAGTCATTAATTGCTACAATTAATGACCAAATACACAACAAAATATACTAGTACATGATCACCTGAGAGAACCAATTAATTACCAAAGAAATATGACAAAAATATTGGTCATGCTATAAGATACTATAAATTAGCTACTAATAGTCATATATATGAAATTTTTAGTTATCGTTTGAAACCAATTAATGACCAAAGAAATATGAAAAATTTAGTCGTTATTTGCAATCATAAATTTATCATTTATAGTGGTCATTTATCTTTTTTTGGTAGTTTCATATTCATTATATAAATGACTAATTTAGTAGTTTATATTCATTTCATTTACTTTGATTAATAATTCTTATAAACGACTAATTTAGTTGTTGTATGTTCATTTTATTTTTGTTCATTTTATTTAATAGTTGTAGATTGATTTTATATGTTCATTATTAGTCAAAATAAATAAATTAATATTATTGTGCGACTAAAGTAAAAGAATTCCATACAATATGCATGTTCATATAATATGAAAACACAAAGTTATATGCTAATTACAATACCAAATAATACCAAGTACAACGATAAATAATTTCAACCACATAAATTATATTATATGAAATATCAAGTATTACAATATGTGTTTCTAACTTAATATTGTTTGGATTGGAATATTGTTTCATTACTTCAAAACATTATCATTGTATTGCCAAGGAATTGTAGGTGAATTCACTATATTCAAAGACTTGACCATCAATTTTTATGTGTATGTCTCATGCAAGATATTGGCTTTAAGGGTATCACTAGATTGGTTCTCTTCTCTCTCTCTTTATGCATTTGTCTCTGTAGTGTTATTGTTCTCCTCTTTCATGAATTCCCATTTTTACCATAAATATTGAGTTCCTCTTATGAAAATGAAAAAAGATACAATGCAGAGTATAAGACACGATAGACGATGAACACTAAAATATAAACCTAGTTAAAGCTTCCATGTATATTGCAACACCGAGTCCAACAAAGCCCTTGAGGATACATGCAACTGTGCCTGTGGGAAATCCTCAATATCAATAACGTAAATGTCATTTTCCCTAGAAAAGAAAGAAACTCAAACAAGTTTTCTTCAGTGGGGTGATAGTGGCGACTATGTGGCCAAATGACCTATATAAACAAAGAAAATAAAATGTCAACATAGAAAATAATACCTTAGGAACTTAGTATTTAACCTTCAGGAAACATTTAGGCACAATAATGTAAATAAAGTTACATGCTAAAAATCTTAGACTGTAAAGAACTTGTGAAAACAAATGGACATTAAAAGACAACATATAATAAATGATGTATGATAGCTAACTGGAAAATTGCATCATAGCAAAAACAATTTCTCCTATGGTTACCCATACATGTGGGTGGGTAACATGTCCCAATATCCCACGATCCTTAGGGTCCAAAGAAAGGCTCTCTCTCTCTCTCTTCTCTCTCTTCTCTCTCTCTCTCTCTCTCTCTCTCTCTCTCTCTCTCTCTCTCTCTCTCTCTCTATATATATATATATAATATATATAATTCATGTGCATAACTTGATGCGCTCAAAAATATATTTATCTTGAAGAATAGGGTTTTCTCTACCTCAAAAATCCTTCAATCTACACCTATTCCCTTTGCAAGAAATCTCTATAACATGCTAAAACTATTCTTCAAATCTCCACCATAATCTATGTGAAGAGGCCAAGAAGAACCATCATCAATTATTTTTCTAAGATTCAGGTTATTGCTAATTGAGAAACCAAATAATAAAGAGTAAATTCACACAGAATAACACCCTCCTATCTTGCAGATTGAAGGAACTCCTAAAAATACCTTTTCTTTTGTTACAGGAAATCCTCAAATGTGATGCTAACAAAAGTTTGTAGGTGCTTCAGACTTAGGTGTTAACAAGGACACTAAATTGGATCATCAAATCTATGTTGATATATGGTTTAAAACTACTTAGGAGTCATGTTTGGCTAAGTGTTTGCTGACTCACTAACATTTGGGTCATGGTTTGGATAATTGAATCAATTAATAAGAAAATAGTTTGAATGATAAGAGTGTACTACGATCATGGTTTATCTTTCATTATAAATATGATACTTGAAATATGCAAATCAAGTTACAATCTCTAGTATCAGGGTAAGGGAAGATACACGTCTAGTGGCTAGTTAATCTACATTCCATGTGTGCTTTGCTTGTTTGTATATATATTATAATAAATGTAATTGATCTAAGAGATGTATTTCCATCTGCATTATTGAATTGGAAACTACTTTGAGGTTTTGTTTTTCTTTGTTTAATGCAATTTTTTTTTAAATCAAGAGAAAACGCTTAAATGCACCAATGTTTTGCTAACAAAAAAGCCATGATTGTTGGTGAAAACTATCTATCCTTTTTAGGATTCGATATTTTTGAAAGTTTAATTGATAAGCTATCCATAAATAAATGACAAGGTCTCACACTATAATACCTCCCAAATTTTAGCAAAGATTTTATAAAATGTCATTCTTGGTATTTATGCTAAATCATCATAGATCTGTCTTAACCATGGAAATATTAAGAAATGAGAAGGATTAGAAAACCTAGAAGCAAACTTCTTGGTGCTTTGAAAATCCTAGAATTAATATGGATCTATGCTACTTATTTTTTTTTATTTTGTTGTGAGATTAATTTTTCCATTAGGTATTGGACATCAAATTTTTTCCATGTCATTTATTACTATAATGTGCATATATATGTGTGTGTGTGTGTGTGTGTGTGTGTGTGTGTGTGTGTGTGATGTCCATACCATGGGCTATAAAATAACCTCCTTTCACTTAGTGAAATGTAAAGGTACATCTTTAAGATGACAAAGTCCTCTTTTCCCAAGGTTGCTAATGTTCAAGGGTGTAAGTGTGGGCTTTGGTAAGGGAATACAGTTTATAAAATTTGGCTTCATTGATATGCAGGGATGATCCTAACATGTTAAAAAAAAGTTGCCGAGCCTATGAAATATGGGAACATTTTGTGGAGTCTAGGGAGAACTACATTTTCTTGTTTTTTCAGAACTTAAACACAAACATTTAATAATTACCTACATTTTTCAAAATCATGGTATATAGGATGGTTGTTATTTTCTTGGTAAGGAAAGGTTGTTTTAATATTGACTAAGCCCATAATGGGTAAAAATGCACGCAAAAAATATGAGGGGAAGTTTTCTACATGATTTTTGGAATATATTACCCCAATAGCAACTCCAAACTTTCCAATATAAACCATACCATTGACAAAAACTAGATTGTCGATAGACTAGCATTTACTTAGAAAAATAGGAGTAAATTCTAACTATAAAACAAGAGGGATCTATATTTTTTTATGCGCATGTGAATTCTGTACTATCCAATGGATATATCCTCAAGATTTATAACTGTATCGACTCTCAAAGACCATAAATGATCTGTGCTCCAACCACCTAGCAAGATAAAAATTGATCCCATGACTCCAAGCTTCAAAATTCCTCCTAGAGTGGAATCAAAATACATTTATACATAGTGGGGCTACTTCCCCTTCTTCAAATCTCGTATACTTGTAAAAAAAAAAACTCAAAAAACCATCTAAGTATGTTGAGCCTTTATGGCTCAGTTCTCTACTTTTACAATTTTAAAATATCACAAGTGTAACTGACAATTCTACTACTGTTGTAATCCGAGGAGCAAAGGTTGACATTAAACAACTGATTTGAAGGATTCCTAAATAGAGCCATCTCTATATTTCAACAATATAAATTTCCCAATTTCCCTTTGGAGTCCTTTGGATAAGGACTCGAGAGTTAATCTCCATGTTCAATTCTTTGAATACATGGATAAATGAAATGGTGTTAAGAATTGATTTCATTCTTTAAATCTCCTTGGACAATGAACTTGAGAGTAACTTTTCCATCCCATATTTTCCACACATCCAATTCATGACAACGAGAGAATCAACAAAATTTTGCAACTTTTGAATCTTCTTTTCTGAAGCCAAGGATACAACAATTTCAGTTCTAGAAGCTCAAAAATTATATAATAGTTATCTAGGTGGTTATTTACTTTTCTTATACCATCCAAAGGAGATTCTAGACCATTGATTATCAAGTCCATACCATTAACTTGAAAAGAAAAAACAAATGTGTCATAGTTGAAGAGAAAAGTAGCAATGGAATGTTACTTCCATGTCAATATTTCTTAACATTATCCCTTTATTTGTTTTCCTTACAAATGTGTCTTGCACTATGAATTGGTGCAAATAGTACAACATGGTGCAAATACCACTATGCAAAATTTCCCATAGGCACAGTTGCAGGTATCCTAAAGGGTTTCGTTGGAATTAGGTTGCAGTATACATGGAAGTTTTTATTGGGTTCCTTAGCCAAAGATTTGTAAATCTATTCTTTTTCCTAGAAGTGTGTCCTCTTGTAGTTTGCTTGCTTATCATGTATTTAATTAGGTCTTGCATACTTGTTTCTGGGGAAGATAGAGAAGAGAAAGGGTACATTTTTTTCATCCAAGTAATTTGCATTATTTTAGCTCTTTATATTATTTCAATTTCTATAGCAAATGGTCTTTTTTCTTTAGAAAACCATCCTATCTTCAAGTTATTTGTAGTGGTAATGCTCGTGTTTCTCTTATCACTGAATTTGATTCCTCTGGAATTAGCATTACATGAAATCAAGGAAGATCATGTAGTTGTGCAAAACTATATTCACTTTAATATGGATCCTTGTAGAGAATTACTTATTGGTATAGAAGAAAAAGGCCCAGACATGAAGCCCAGTGAAAATAAGAACACTATTGAATGTCTATATTTTAATAACCCTTTATCAAGCATGTCAAAGGGTAATATCAATGAATTGTAGAGACAATTAGAGGGCTCGTCCATGTTTCATGACTTTGAGTTCATGAACCTAGATATTGTATTAGTTGAAAGAGAAGGAGCTTTCTGGAGAAGGAGAAGACCAAGACAAGAAGGTTTCAATTTTCACCAAGATGTGGTGAAAGCTGAATTTTGGCCACTTTTTGTAGTCTTCTTCTATGGGGATTGATCTAGGGGTACAATTCTCAATAATTTGGTACAAATAGGACTGGCTCAAGGCATATGAAAACATCAAGATACTATTAGCAATAATTGGTGTTTGCAAATTATTTGGGCATATTGGTGGTGGGGTTGTCTCATAATATTATTCCAGGTTTGTTGTTTCAAGATTCTTATTTTGGTTTTGTTTTTTGTTTTTTGTTTTATTTTGTTTTGTTTTTTGTTTTATTTTGTTTTTTTTTTTATGTACATCTGTTAATCAATATGATGGGTATATTATTTTCCTGATATGTAAAAAATAGATATTTCATGTGATTAGTTTTATTTCTTATTAGAATAGTGGATTCTAAACATGCAGGGAAAAGGCCATTCCTCAGATAGTATGGATACCAGCTTCAAAAGCTCTTATAATGCGGGCTTTTCTATTCTTTGCCTTATATCTTCTAAGATCTTTTTATATCTCTTCTTTCATACTAGGAATTTGATATGGAGTATGGTTCTCTGTAATGGTGCCTACAACTCCCGATCTCTTCGGATTGAAGAACTTTGACAATATATATAATTTCCTAACAACAGGCAATACACTGTGAGCTTTCCTCTCTTCTAGTCTCCTTGCTGGATGCATATACGGTCAAGAATCTCAAAGACAGTTTGATTATTCCTACCCAACAAGCATCTATTCTACCAATGTTGATTTTTTGGGGCCTATATGCTCCACGCTTACCTTTATTATCATGACATGGGTGTGTGCTTTTGGGGTTCTAGTGAGAATTATTCTTACAATCTAGATAAGGACAGTTTATGAGACACTGTATAGTCAGGGTTCCTTTAGTGTTTTGAAAACAAGTACAAAATAATCAACCTTGGAGAAAGCATAAAAAATATAAAGTTCATTCAAAATTGGCAGACCTTTTTAGGTTCATTTAGTGATAATTATTCTATCAAGTAGATAATTTTTTGAAAGGAGGCTCTGCTTAGTTAACTATTTAAATTATAATTATTTTTCAAAAGGCTTATTGTTGTTACTCTTGTTCTGTATTTGAATGTACTAGTCATAGTAAATATATTGTTGGGTGTGGTGGAGAGTGAGGTTTGTATAGTTATCACATATTATGCTCACAAGAGGGGCTTCCTATTAGTCCAATGGATTCAATATCTTGAATTTGTGAAAAATTACAACTACCAGTTTCTGCTTGTTAAACTATGGGCTCCTCATGTTTACATTGATGGCACAATTTTAAGTCAAAGAACTGAGTTTCCCCCATTCACTTTATTTTTGTGCATGGATTCTTGGATTTATATTTTTCAAATCACAACCAATTATTATGCAATTTATATAAGTTATCCTCCTAATAACACCACTCTAGAGAGAGATCATGATAATTCTAGGCTCAAATTATGTAAGGTATTCTAGTGTAGCAGAAGTAACACAAGATAAAATTATCAGATTCTATAGGAGTTAAATTATAATAGTTAGATAATAATGGAAGCTCTTAGATAGGAACCATGGATAAGCGTAGTTCATTCTCTTTTACTCTTGCACACTTAGAGCATTCTTGCAGCATTCTAGAATTCACTTGGATTTGGAGAAAGCAAGCAAGGAAATCAAGGAACCATAAGGAGGCAGCTGGATCAATAGCTACAGAAGGATTACTTTACAGGTAAGATGTTGCATGTGTCATATCATTCCTAATTTTTGGATGCATGGTATAGGTATGCAGTTCCTTGGTTATTGTTATCATTGGCATGGAGATTTTCTTGGATTGATAGTGGTTTCATCCTTGCCTTGCCATTTCTTGGATAGCCATGGTGTAGTGGGCTTGACATTTATTTTTTCTTATTAGATGTTAGGTTTCTTATGGCTATGAGTTGGAACAAATTCTATGGAGCCCTAAAACAAATTTCCATTCCTTGGAGATTGCAGGTTGAGTTACTAGTCCTTAGAGCCTTTGGGTTGGGATAAATGATTTGGATCCCTGAAACATCTTGGGTTCTCTGGAGGTTGTGGGTTGAGTTACTAATTCCTAGAGCCCTAGACAAGTTGGGTAAAGACCAATATGGTTGATGTTAGTGATTTATGGACTATATAGGTGAGATCATTGTGCTTGTGGGTTGAAGTCGTTTGGCCTCTGGAAACCCTGGTAGGTTCTATTTTGGTTTAACCATTATGATCCCACATTCATGCTTGGAATATGGTGCGAGCACGATTGGTTAAAAGAGAGATTTGGTTTAGCCTAATCTATGACTAGGTGGTACGTAGAAGTCTCTCACTTGGTTGGAATTTTCATATGTTAATATGAGCTATTTTCCTTTTATGATCTATAGGCGCTTGTACTTCTTATTATGGTGATCTTATGGTTGATTTTTCATAGTCTTTATTCTAGTTATATACTGGTTATATGCATGGTTTTATGATTCATTGTAGCTATGGATCTCTCTCGTGATTTGATAAGTTACTGGATGGTTAATGAATGCATGGGCTAACAATGTTGTTGCAGCTGGTTTGAGAGGGAATTAATTCTTATTAGTGATTTTGAGATAAAGTTAATAATTTTATGATCAAATATGCATTCATGAAATATAGCTTATATGTTTACTATCTATTTGATGGAATGTTTGTAGAGGTTGCAATTGTATGATGAAGCTGACAGAGATAAGGAGTATCACCTCATGATTGATGACTTGGTTTGATTCAAGAACAATATTTATGTTCCATATAACAATGATCTCAATAATATTATCTTGAGTGAGTTTCATGTCAAGTTGTATTTAGGCCACTTGAGATATATGAAAACTTTGATAATATTTAATAAGTTGAATCATTGGCCAAACTTGAAGAAAGAGGTGGCTGACTTTGTTGCAAAGTGCTTGGATTTTAAACATGTGAAAGTAAACTGTAAGCATCCAGCTGGTTTACTACAGCCTATTTCAATTCCATAATGAAAATGTGAAGTCATTTCCATGGATTTCATTACATTTTTTTTTAGGACATCCAGAAAGCATGTTTCCATCATGGTTTTGGCTGATAGGTTGAGCAGGTTGTCTCACTTATTTGTAATGAAGTCTACTAATTCCACTGGTGAGGTTGCCTAGATCTTCATCAAGGAGATAGTGAGATTGCATGATATTCCTAAGAAGACCATATCCGATAGAGATGCCAAGTTCACTTCCAAGTTTTGAAAGGAGTCATGTGTAGTTTTGGGTACAAAGTTAGCTTTCAATACAACTTATGATCCATTTACAAATGGACAAACAAAGAGGGTTAACATGATTCTTGAGGAAAATTTGAGGATATATGTCATCCATTAGTAGAGGAAGTGGGAGGAGTATCTTCCACCACTGGAGTTTTCATATAATAATGGGTATTAGGAGTCCTTGAGGATGATTCCATTTGAGGCTCTTTATGGGCAAAGTTGTAGTACTCCTATTAGCTGGAGTGATCCAGTGAACTAGATGTTGATTGGGCCCGATATGTTGGCTAAGATGGAGGAGGAGATGCAATATATCAAAAGGAATTTAAATGAAGAAATGAACAGGTAGAATAGTTATGTAGATCAACATAGAGCATTCAAGGAGTTTTCGATTTGGGAGCATGTGTACTTTCACACTAAGCCCAAGAGGAGATCCTTGAGGAGTGGGTCATGTGCTAAGATGGAACCTTGATATTGTAGGCCTTTTGATATCCTTGAGAGGATTGGACTAATGGCCTAATTACTTGCACTACTGCAAACAGTGAAATCCCATGATGTTTTCCATGTTTCATTTCTTAATAGATATGTCCAAGATGTTGATTTTGTGATTGATTTGTGTGTATTGCAAGTGGAACTAGAGGGATAATTATAGGAAGAACCTCAATTAATTTTGTAGTGGAAACATATCATGCTCCGAAATCAAGAAATAGAGCATGATAAAGTTTAGGGGAGCACTTTGGGCCTGATGAAGCTACATGGGAGATGGTTAATCATATGTGGGATTTGTATCCTTCCTTATTTGTAGATTAAGAATATGTGTTTGATATATAGGTTATATATCTATATATCTATATATCTATCTATTATATATATATTATATATATATATATATATTTGAGTGTGTGTGTGTGTATTATAAATATTGCAATGAGTTGTTATAAAGCTCCAATAAGCAATCTGGTGTTCATGGTTTTAACAATTTGGTATGTTGTAAATGTTGCATCAAGTTGTGTTATAAATCTCCATGGGAAGCATGTTTTTCTAGTTATAAGCATCACTAAAAACTGAGGATGGTATTCCCCCAAGCGGGAGGTGTTTGTAACAACCCCTGGTTTATTTTCCACATAAATAAAATAAGACCAAGGTCATGGGACACACATTCCAAGTTGAATGGTGGGAAAAACATTATAGTGGGCATCACTTGTGGATTAATAATGAATATGAAAATTGGAAAAGGCAAAGAGACAATAATTGGTATTTAATTATGAAAATAGAAAAGAGGAGAAAAGGAAGGTGAGGAGACACAAATTTTCATGCAAGGGAAATTATAGGAAAAATGAATGAAAATGAAGAAAAAACGAGACATCAATGATAAAAAGGCATAAAATAATCAACTGTTATATTTTTGACAGTTTTTAGTTGAGCTCTTGTTCATTATTTCTTAGTCTTTCACACTTAGATCATTCTTGGACCACTCTAGCATTCACTTGGATTTGGAGAAAACAATCAAGGAAATCAAGGAAACGCAAAGAGACAGTTGGAGCAATAGCTATATCAGGATTACTTTGCAGGTAATAGGTTGCATGTGTGATCTCCTTGTTTATTTTTGGATGCATGGTATATGCATGTGGTTCCTTGGTTATGTACTGACATTTTCATGAATATTTTCCTGGATTGACAATGGTTTCAACCTTGCCTTGTCACTTCCTAGGTAACCATGGTGTAGTTGGTTCCCCATTTGTTTTTTCTAATTGCTTCTCAAGTTTCTTATGTCTATGGGTTAGAAACAATGATGTAGAGCCATAAAATAGCTTGGGTTCCTTGGAGGTTGTGGGTTGAGTTACTAACCCTTGGACCCTGTGGGTTGGGACAAACACTCTGGAGCCTTGAAATAACTCAGGTTCCCTGGAGGTTGTGCATTGAGTTACTAGTTCCTAGAGCCTTGGAAAATTTGGGTAGAGACTAATCTGGTTGATGTTAGTGATTTTTGGATTGTATAGGTGAGATCAATGTGCTTGAGGGTTGAGGTGGTTTTTCCTCTAGAATCCTTGGTTGGTTCTATTTTGTTTTAACTCATCCCACATTCATGCTTTGAATATTGTGCAGGGGTGATTGGTTGAAAGAGATATTTGGATAAGCCTAATCTATGGTCAAATGGTATTTGGAAGTCCCTGAATTAGTTGGCATTTCATATGTTAATATGAGTTATTTTCCTATCGTGATCTATGAGCACTTGTATTGGTTATTATGGTGATGTTATGGCTGATTTCTTATAGTATCTATTCTATTTATATACTGATTATATGAATGGTTTTATGATGTGATCTAGCTATGGATATTTTTCATGATTTGATAATTTACTGGATGTTTGATGAATGCATGGGTTAACATTTGTTGTTGCAGCTAGCTTGAGAGGGCATTGAGCCTTCTTAGTGATTTTTAGATGAATTTCATAAGTTTATGATCATATACACATTCATGATATGTATCTTATAAATTTATTATCTATTTGACAAAATTTCTATCATGCATTAGACATGTCTAAGTCAATATCTCACTCAAGTTTTTCTTTTTTAGCATTTTTATCCCTATTTTCATGATTCTCAAAAGTTATAGGAAATTTTGGGCAGTGATTTGGAGGCTAGCCTGAAAAAGTGGCATAAATCGAGTGAGTGTATCCACTAAACTGAGGAATTAGGGTCATAACCGCTGGATGATAGACCTATGCCTATGGTTATATCCTCCCAAACACATGCATGGAGTGTTATGGATATGACTGGGGAGTTTTTCTTCTGAAAAAAGAGATACAACTAAGGGATTTATCATCTGGAGTCGTTTGTAGGCTCCTTAGTGGTTTTTAGTCTTTGATGGATGGTTGTAAGTTATCAATTATTCAGCCCCTCTACCATAATTGGAACTTGCAAGTCAGGTCATATCATGGTGACACTCATCCTATGCTTACCATGGTGAGTTTGTAGAAATGGGTAAATGTGGGACAAGTGGTTACATTCAACTAGTATCCCAATGGTTTTTCACACCTAAGGCTAGCCAATACCCATGTGTTTATCAACTCTCTAAGAAAGCACATAACTAATTTATTAGCCTGAACTAACACCTAAGTGTATCAAATCCACTGAACTCTCTATGACCAACCAAATCATAGGCACAAGCATATACCTCAGGGAACATCAATATTTCCATCAAAAAAAAAACACAGAATATACAGGTTATCTCTTCCTCGAATATTCACATATGCTTCCAATTCACGCTTTACATTCTATTTTCATAGTGATCTCTCTCATGCTCATCTAATTTCATTTGTCTACTTGTCTAAATTCTTTGATGTCCCCCCCCCCCCCCCACATCCTATCTCCCATTGAGATTTTTTATCTCATATATTTTGAATGCGTGTTGACCCAAATTACATGCTCATCCTTCAATCACGGAGCCCATTCCCTAAATTCAATGTTGTAGGAATAGTACCATAAATCCATCAGGGAGATAGGTGGTGAGTAATGCAGTGGCTTAGGTTTACAAATGACTCCTTCTCCTCAGTCGTTTGAATATTTGTCCTCTTTCCTTAGCTATTCAATTTGTTACATTTCCATTTTATTTACATGAACCAAAATTCATAGAAATATGTTGTAGCTGCTACAAAACCATCCAAAATTTTGGAGTACACACAATTTCAGATCCTTCCTTGGTCTTGCACATTGTTGTTGCAAACACTAAAATTGAATTCGTGTACTTTCTTAAAGTATTTTGCTCCCCTTTGCAAGTTGGGTCAACTATCATCTTTTGGCATGATTGGCTATCACCCAACATGTATAAGCCTATTATTATGGTTTCAAGGGTCTATATTTGTGTATATGAGTTGTTTTAACTATGTAAAAATCTATCACACTCATTTACAAAGTTTTAAGCATTGTTGCACAAGTGTCGTCACGGTCATCCCAAAGTCTATATTAAGTGTTGCACTTGTCGTAATTGATTATATAGTTGCCACATGGAGGGAAATGCATTGTTAATGGTTCATGGGTGATCTATGTTTTTCTATCATCAAGTATTCTAAGTGTGAGATCATAGTATAAGTCTTATCACTGTTCACATTAGTCTAATCAGTCTTACACTTAGCCATTTCTGAGAAGGCTTCCTAACTAAGAAACTTGGCTTCACCTAGCCTCCCAGAACTATGAAATGCATAGTTCCAATCCTATAGCTATGAGATTTCCCATTCACACTATGTAGTGTACATTTCCTACTTCCCAGGACTGCTGTACTGCATAATTTCTATGCCCAATCTCCAACCTTGACCTTAAGAATTGTGCAATCATTCCTCCCAGCCTGGCCTTCACTGTGCACTATGGAATCAAAATCCTCAAGCTCATTTCTTGAGCCTATGAATTGCACAATTATGCAATAACCTAGCCACCCTTGGCTCATGTAACTATGAAATATGTCCTCTCAGTGCCCATTCCCTCAACCTATCTCACTAGCTCTCAGAAGTGCACATTTTTTTCCCCTCAGTCCTACCTGAACTGCATAGTCTTAGGGCTCAAGCCTCATGCATGGTTGCTTGAACTATGTAGCTACGTAGTTATGAATCTCTCTCTCCTGATCTTTTACCTGGTTTCAGCTTAGTTAATGGATCAAAATGCACTATCTTAGACTAGGGGGTTTCCAGACTAATGCCATCTCGTCATGAGTGAATTGCAAATGCATGTATTTTATCATACCATGGAAAGATTATGAAGAAGGAGATGAAGGATGGAATCATGCTGAAAGACCCACTTGTAGCTGAACACATAAGCTGATCAATTAAGAAAAGTGAACGGACACTAGTTTGCTACCACTGTTTAATACTTGAGATCATTGAAGATTCGTTATCGCCAAGCCATGTAGAGTTGAAAAGAAAAGCATCCTAAAGAAGACATTAAACACTCAGCAACATTAATGGCTTGACATTTCCACATCATCAAGCAGTCCATGTCAGCAGTGTCATGTCATGCGTGGTCACATGCCTCACCTTGTTGCCAATGATGTAATATATGCTTTAGAAATGTATTGTAAAGTGAAAGTCCAAATGACATGTGTAGAATATGAAGATTCATTTAAAATTGAAAATTCATAGGAAGTCAAACAGTCATGAGGGTAGATGAAGAGTCAAAACAAAGGTGAAGCATCACCTCATCATTGTCATATATACTTTCTCATTGTAAGAGAAAAGGACTTTTTACATTGGCTCCTCCCACGAAGCATTAGAGAGATAAGCTAGTTCTTTTGGGGAGCAAGGAGTGGCTCGAATGCTCCACTACTGGAGCTCGTGATGTTCATTGTATACATGTGTCTTGGAACTTTTACTTAATAACAAAATCCTTCAAGGCCAACATCTTCTTCATGCATGGATTATGAATGTTTGTAAGACTATTCTATGAATGTTTGTACTTCATGTTTGTTTTCACATGTGTTAATATAGTTGAACTATTTCAGTTGTTTTAGTACTTATATTATTGAGAATGTGTTGTAATGGTTGTTATTGTTGTCCCATCCTTGTGGCCTACTCCATAGCATATTAGACAAAGTTTTCTAATTTGTTGGTTGTAATGACCATTGCATCCTCTATGGACTATTCCATTGGATGTTAGATGGATCCTTCCATTTCATGTGTGTTTCTTCTTGGGTGGTACTACTACCTCTCTCTTAGAGTCTCATTTTCATCCCCTATCCATCGTAGAATAAATTTGACACATTTACAATTGAACACTCATTAGGCACACCTTCTTTCTTTTCGAAGGCGCCATTACATCCCTCTCTCTTGTTGATAATTAGAGTCAAGGAAAATATTTAAGAAATTGGAAACTGGGCCTTTACACCACATGGGAATCCTAAACCAAACTATGTGAGGTCTAATTGGGACATCATATTGGGGGGATCCCCTGAATGATGGAAACTTGTTGGTGGTGCTGGACCTGCCAACATGTAAGGGTATCTCCCTAATAAGAAGTCCCAATTAGACCTCAGACCGTTTGGTGTAGGAGTCCCAATAGTGGGTTGTAGGGTAATGCCTTGACTGTGAGTTCGCACAGAGGCAAGTAAGATGTCTCTATTGGTAGCAAGGGTGTGACAATTGTAGCAAGCTAAGGAAGGTGCATGAGAGGTTCAAAAACATGGGGGTTGAGATGTGTGCACTTGTCAGAAACCTGTGTTAGCATGGAGTTAAGAAGGGAACACACGAGCAAAGATGAATCACAACATGGAAGGCAATTTAGCTGGCAATCCAAAGTGATGGTTAAACCAACAACATGTTTTAGAAAGATTCACACATACATACATAGAAAATTCCATACATGCATGCGTAAGAAAACAAATACATATATCATTTAGAGTAAACCAGATAGCATAGAATACAATAAAACATATGCATGAAACTTGTTGGATCTGTTATATTAATAAGTGTAAGTTCCAGTCATACAATAAATCCATGTCTAACCACTAGTTCTGACAACAGAACGTTATGACCACAACCACCTGCTCCTCCAAAGAGATATACTATCTTTGCGTAGTGGAGAAGCCAAGGCTTGTTACAATATTGTCTAAGCTCTCTCTAAGATAGTCCTATCAGAAGCTTAGCTAACCAAAAGCCTTTACAATGAGTTATGAGGTTCTATTTATAGTAAAGGGTGGGGTGACCCTTGACATTCCCCTTTGTGATAGTTCATCTACCCTCATGACTCTTCATCTACTCTATGACTGTTACATTCAATTATCGACACTTGAACTTCCACTTGACAAGACATTATAGTACAATGCACATGTGCTGATGTGAGATAAAATGGCTTGAGCATACCATGCAAGACATCACTGACACTCAATCCATTGTGGTGAGACCAAGTCTTTGACATGATTTTGATGGTGAAGGTGGTGAGCTGATGCTAAGCTTGGTCATCCGTGATGGTGTGCATGCACTCCATGGTGGAATCTTGCTGAAGTGAACTCTTTCGTTCGTTGCATCTGGGTGCATTGGTGTGGCTCCTCCATCCAACTGGTCTGCTAACAAGCACATGGTCTTCTTGGGTGTGGTTGAACTGAAAACACACCAACACATAGTGTCTGCGATGATCTTCTAGTGTGTGCTTGTGGTCATGCACATCAACTGTCAACTACATGTTCAGCTCCAGTTGGACTTGCTTCTTGTATTTGCCTTAGTGACTGTGAAAATGAGTTAGATCGCATGTGTGCTTACTATGACATGCCTGCTGTTGAATTCGCTTGCATGCGATCAACAACACAAATCACCATGTCTACTTCACGCTAGCTACTAGGATGAATCTATAACTTGTACAGGCATAGTTTCATCTGTCTGTGCATGTTGCTCCCCCTGTTGTACCTATTCCTATTGCAACTCATTCTCTTGTCTATGTAACTCCTATTCCTCCTTGAGTTGTTGCTTGAGCACATGTAACTCCTTTTGTGTCCTGTTCTCTCCCTTCAGGTGATCTTCATGTCACATCGTCACCTAATAGCATGACTTTGCAAAGTTTCTTTCATCACAAGTGGATCTACTTGAGCTTGCAACTTTGTTCTGCCTCTGTGTTGCCAACAACCTTGCTCTTGCATTCATTGCTTCTGGTATGCTACATTCACCTGTTGTTCATGGCACTACTTGCTGTGATGTTGCTACCATCATATCTTGATGTCCTTGTCTATGAACAACTTGTTGTCTTCATGGGTAGGAAAGTCCATATACACTTGATCGACTGCATCCCCATGTGTGCTCTGAATGGTGTCTTTGACTCTCCTCTCCTAGAAACCATTGTACCTATACTACTAAGAGGAAAATGAACACCTGTGATACTTGGAGACATTGAAACACTCATGGTAAACAATCTATTAGTTGAAAACCAAAATGAACTTGAGAACTTACTTGCAACATACCTGTGTGACTGATCATGAAGGTTGCACAACGTTTTCTGGGAGGTCGGGAGACTAACTATCAAGACTGCACGAGGCATAGTTTGGGCTGTCAGGAGGC
Organism: Pinus taeda; assembly: GCA_000404065.3. Lineage (NCBI taxonomy): Eukaryota > Viridiplantae > Streptophyta > Pinopsida > Pinales > Pinaceae > Pinus > Pinus taeda. The sequence continues at coordinate 111,701 of APFE030624019.1, forward strand.
TGAATAACTACTGGAAATACGTAATGCACAGTCCATCCTGGTTGCTAACTACTGGAATTGCGCAATGTGCAATATTAGCTGGAAATGGCTGTAGGCTCAGTGACTACATTGTGCAATTTTCTGGGCCAGTAGTTAGTATCCCTTAGAATTGCACAATGCAAGACTAGAGGATAGTCAATGGGTAGAAATGCAAATTTCCTAAGAGGAAGACAGAGCCTTCCTTCTCAGGATTATACATGTTGTGTGTGGAGCATGATTGTTTAGAGGTCTTTGTTTCAGCTAGATGTATACCCCAGGAAGTTTTGTACACCCCTCCATGTGGGGGGGACTTCTCCCCCCCGCGGGGGTCCGGGGGGGGCCGATCCCCCCCGGCTGGGGGGTCTGGGGGCCAGCGGTCCCCCGGTGGGGGCTCGAGGGAAGCACCCCCGAAGCTAAAAACAGATGTAAATTTGCCTTATAAAAGTATAGTAATTTCTAGTCAATCTGAGTCGTTCATTAGGCAGATGATCTGACGGTAGAACTTATGTTTAGTTTAGGGTTTTTTGCCCTAGAAGGCAACCCCTCTCTTTGTATGAGGGTATTGTATTTGAGGCTGCGATATAGATGTGTATTCTGCGTGAGCGAGAAATAGAGAGGTGAGACTGTGAGAGAAAACAGAGGATATTACATCGGCTTTGCTGTAGGTTGTGTCTCTTCATTTTGCTGGATAATAAAGGGAAGGAATGGCTATTCGAGGTGGACGTAGCCCAAATTGGGTGAACCACGTATATCTGTGTCTCTCTTGTTTTGTGCGTTTTCTGTGTTTATATTTCTGCAATATTTTATGTGTTCCATTGCTCCGTAATATTTAAATTTTCTAACAACTGGTATCAGAGCCGAAGGTCTATTTGGTTCATAAACTCGCAGGAAAGAAGGGTTCCTTGTTCGAGTGGGAGCAATGGCGGAAGATGGTAAGTTTAGGGTCGAGAAATTTAACGACCAAAATTTCTCATTGTGGAAGATGCAGATGGAAGATTATCTGTATCAGAAAGATCTATACCTACCATTGGGCGGAAAAACAAAGATGCTGACGAGTATGAAAGATGAAGAATGGAACCTTCTTGATAGAAAGGCATTCGGAACAATACGACTGTGCCTTGCAGCGTCGATCACCTTCAACATTTCTAAGGAAACAACGACAGAGGGTTTGGTTAAGGCGTTGGAGAAACTATATGAAAAACCCTCGACCTCAAACAAGGTATTTCTTATGAAAAGGTTATTTAATATGAAGATGTCGGAAGGTGGATTTGTTGCAGATCATTTAAATGATTTTAATACTGTTACAAATATGTTATGTTTTGTAGGGGTTAACTTTGATGATGAAGTTAGAGATCTGTTATTCTTGTGCTCATTACCAGAAAGTTGGAATGGTTTGGTAATGGCCATTAGTAACTCCATTTCTGGATCTAGTACTTTAAAGTTTGATGATGTT
>APFE030624021.1:5434-24894 GCA_000404065.3 Pinus taeda
TATATATATGTTTAGCATATAATGCTCTTCGAAAATTTTAGGGGGAATATTTTAGGGGCTAATATTTGCACGTGGACTAATTTTCCATTTTTTTCCAAAAAATCTATTTACCAAGTTACTTTTTTTTTTCTAAATATTATTCGCCCACATTTTATAGTATAAAATTATTTTGCCCTAAAATCGTCAAAATTTTATATAGACTAATATAAAATCATTAGAAATTTAAATATTTTTACAAAAATAGTGCCAAACATTTTGGAATATGCATGTTAGGGACTAGTAAGATTCACCAAGCTTTCTAAACTTTAAGATAACCCTCCATCCTTAAATTTTTTCTTAATGATTTCTCATCTCTATAGTGAATAGATATTCACATGTATCCTTAGTAAAATTATAATTGAATGTAATTCATTTTCTCATATATTAATGAATCTTTTGCATTGCCGCTAAGTTCACTCAGTTTGATATGAACTAAACTGAGTTTTTGATTTCCATGGAAATTCTTTTGTATACTTGAGATCGTCATTAAGTAAATTCTCCTAAAATTTAAGAGAACTTGTCTTTACTACTAGCTCAACCATCATGGAATTTAATTAGATTCATACAATGTTCTGCATATTTCTATAATTGTTGAGCAATACTTCACTCTAATAAATATTTATATTCCTCTTACCTGATTATTGTCAATTTGATGCAACATTTATGTTGTTTTGTTTGTGTTATATGCTCACGTAGCATGAAATATGATATTTGTAACTCTAAACATGTTACATGCATAAGATAGAAAGTGAACGATTTTTGTTATAATAATTTATGTATTATTGCGTCCTGCTAGCAGTTTCGATGTACTACGTTAAGGAAGTTTCATTCTTTGATATTTTCTGGTGAGTCATTGCTCATCACTATTTTTCTTTCCCACGATGTTTAAGACTACCATATATATACTTCATCCTACAACATTTAATACTTCGTCTATAACTGATTACAAGATGCTTGATCTGTCCTCATTATCTAATTATTGTTTTCCTAAGTCCAGATTCAATATTTGGGAACTCAACGCATATAAGCTTTCAATAATACAACTTTTGACAAGATTATAAAAATTTCTTGTGATGTGTGCCCTCTAATTACTGCAAGACATATCAATGATTTCCCTTATTGACCTGATGCAAATCCTGTTACTAATTATTTTTAAACATAATATTGCCAGTCTTTGCTACTATAGTTTTTAGAACTCCGCTGGTAGATAAAAGTATCGAAAATAACCATCCAATATATAATAGCTCTTTATTAGTTAGGATATATGAAATTCATTTCAACATGGAAAAATATTGACCGGTAAATAATTCACAAATTTCGACATCTATGTGCTATTATTTTCAATAAAGAAATAAATCACAGCCAATTTTAAATAAAATCACCTGTAGGGTACTTGGAATTTCACACTTTTTCTCCATTCAACTTAGAATTGTTTCTTCCAGTTCACCAACGAGTTGAGAATCTCTTGCGCTCCGAGCAATCAACCACTGTTGTTGATGCCTTCTATAGTGATGAGAGTCTCTTGCCTCCCACTTTTGTTGATTGTTTCTATAGATATTTAATTCATTTAGAATTGTTTCTTCTAGTTCACCACCGAGTTGACAATCTCTTGCCCTCCGAGCAATCAACCACTGTTGTTGATGCCTTCTGATCTAGGTGGATATTGGTGGCCACTTGCCAAGTCCACCTGGACCCCCATCATTGTATTTCTCAGCATCTTCAGTTTCCTTAATTGTACCACAACTTCCTATTTTTAGCAGTTTTTTGAGTCTTGAACTTCCGGAGCCGTTTTGAGGCCCTAAACGACGTTTTTTGGGGAATCTGGGGGCAACATGGGTCCATGCAATGGACCGATGTTGCCCGTTCCAACAATGATAATGCTCGAATAGATCTTTCTAATGAGCTATTGTACGCGTTAAACGGAGATCATATGCTAAAGTTATGACCCCGGGAAGCTGATGTACCAACTTACCCCCAAACGGGGCCCACAGTTTGGTGTTTCATCTCCTAGGGTTAGGTTTTGGAATGTGAAGGGTTTTTCATTATTTCTCAACAATTAATAGGCCTTCGAGCCTCATTGTAACACAGTTCAGAGGCATGTAGCCAGCACATCTCTTCTCAGAGATAAGCTACCATCGCCCTAGCTAGTTTATTTCCATTTATGATTGTAAGCATGTTTCAGTATTTTCCGTTAATGAAATGAAGTATTATTTCCGCTGCATCTTTGTGTATATGGTTATCTCTGTAATTTGTTGCGTTCCTGTTTAAATCCAGATCATTTACCAACACTGTAACCTGCCTCCTCCCACATTTACACACTTTCACTGGTTTGCTTGGGATAAACATGAGATGAAGGTCACTATGATAAGTCTTTACCTCCTATATGACCTTAAGGAAATGGAGTCGACAGCTTAATACCTTAATGACTTCCCTTTGGTGTTACAGGACCTCCAGGAGCTACCCAACCCCTCTAGGAGTCAAAACCTTGAGCTAACTCTCTTTTTCACTGACCTAGAGCCTCAATCGCTCCCTTGACAAGGCCTGTAAATGACTGTAAGCCCTCAGTCACTCCCATAATCCTGCTTCCCAACGATTGTAGACTTTTCCAGTTATTTTTGTGCCAATGATCTCAAATTCTGGACCACTTTTTTAGGTCTAGGACTCAGGCCTCTGCCCATAACTCGATGAAACTTCTAGAAATTATAAATAACATAGAAAAAAATGCTCTAGACCCTAAAAATTGATCAAGAACTTGACCTGACCCCTCCCAACCAGGTGAGGCATTCCGTTAAACACATGGTAAACATGCAACCTACAAGACATGAATGCATACCTGAACATAGGGATCTAAAACTTATGTGAGGTTTAACTAGAAGAACCATTGCCTTCTCACAATAGTTTTCCTAACATCAATTAGGTCATGAATTCATTATCCAAAGATTCATTAATGAAAATGTGGTAAGAGCCATACTAAAATCTATCATATAACCATGCCTGTAACCAACATATAATTAGATAAATAACAATCATAGAACAACCATTAAAGCCACGTAATAACAAGTATAATTATTCATTAAAGACAAGAGAAACTTAGCTCTTATTAACCATATGCAAAAGCCAATCAAGTCAGGGACTTCCACGTACCACCTGACCACAGATTGGGTTGAACCAAAATTTTCTTTCATCCAATCACCCCTGTGCCATATTCGAAGCACGAATGTGGGATCTTATGGGATAAACAAATCCATAAACAACTAAGGAAATCCAGAGGTTAAACCACCTCCACCCTCTCCATACGTAATCTCACCTAAACTGGTCCCAAGATCACAAAACCAGACTGAGCTTTGATGCCTCACAATCTTTTCACAAATACCTTGAGGAATTTTACCTTCTTCACCCTTAGGCTTTACCGTGTATCCCACCATTAGCGTCAAGGGATTCCTAGGCCTTCGGAATTTTCCTCAGACCACCTCACCCATATCCAAAACCTTCCGACAATCCAAAGCTCAACCAAGAAAGATTCCCATCACACCATGGCTATTTGGAAATTGCAAAGGCAAGGCTAAAACCACTATCGAAACCCTGCAAAATCCATGCCAATGAAAATAAAGAAACCAAATGAACACATGCATATACCATGCATGCCAAAACCAACTAGGAAATCATACATGCAACCTGTTACCTATAGGTATTCTTGTTGAAGTTGCTTGATCCAACCTTTCCTTTCTTGATCCTTGCTTTCCTTCCTTTCATTGTCCTTCTTTTGCTTGCTTGCCTTCCTTATCCTCTTGGTTCTCTTCTCCTCTATGAGACTAATTCCAGAGCAAAATTGACAAAAGGCCCCCAACTGATGCTCTGAAGTATTTTTATTATTTATGCCTCTAATTTATTCATTTTTCCATAATTTTCCTTCAGTTTCCTCCTCACATGCAACCTGTGACCTTTCACATTCATTTTCTCCTATTTTCCATTATTTTCATAAATAAAATGCCAATAATGCCTTTTTTCCTTTTCTCCTATTTTCCATTATTTTCATAAATAAAATGCCAATAATGCCTTTTTTCCTTTTCAAAGCCTTTGCCATTGCCTTTTCCAATTTCCCTTATCCATAATAAATAGCAAGTGATGCCCACTAGGATACTTCACCCAAATTTCAGCTTGGAATAAGTGTCCCATGAACTTGGTCTTATTTTGCCTTTATTAACTTTGTTACATGAACTTTTACATGAACTTTTAACCCAGGGTTGTTACATACCCATCCCCCTTAGGGGAACACAGTCCTCGATGTTCTATGACACCTACAACCAAGACAACTATTGAAAACTAAAACATACTGCTTATGGAGCTTTATAACTCATCTCATTGCAGTATTTACAATGAATGACCTCCTCAAAATCAAAGCCATCATGACAAACATGAAAACATGACAACCATACCACTTATTGGAGCTTTCTAACATAGCTCATTGTGTTATTTACAATATATACCATAAATAAATATGTATATATACCAAAAACTCATTTGCATCCACCGACAATAATGAAGGATACATAGCCTGCATCTAATCAACCATCTCCCATGTAGCTTCATCAGGCCCAAAGTGTTTCCACTGCACTTTAACCTGCTCGATTGCTCCGTTCCGGAGCATGAGTTGTTTCCACTACAATATGCACTAAGGTTTCGATTGTAATTCTCCTTCTGGTTCCACCTACAATACAAACCAATCAATAACATTATCAACATCCTTTACATATATTTTAAGCAATGAAACATGGAAAACATTATGTACTTTCAGTATCAGAGGAAGTGCAAGTCTATAGGCCACTGGTCCAATCCTCTCATGGATCTCGAAAGGCCCACAATACCATGTTGCCAACTTGGCACGTGATCCAATCCTCAAAGAGCTCTTCTTGGGCTTGATGGAAAAAAGTACATTCTCCCAAACCTGAAACTCCTTAACTACCATATGTTGGTATGCATAACTCTTCTGTTCCTATTGTGCTACCTTTATATTTTTCTTTATAACCTACTTTTTTTGTTCCATTCCTGCCAAAATATCCGTTCCTATCAACGCCTTGTTCATTGGATCACTCTAACTAACGAGAGCATTAAAACTCCACCCATATAGTGCCCCAAATAGACTCATCCTCAGTGACTCCTGATAACCATTGTTGTAAGCAAACTTGACCAATGGAAGGTAATCCTCCCATCTCCTTTGCTGGTGCATGACTTACATCCTCAACATATCCTCCAGAATCATGTTGACCCTCTCTATTTGTCCATCTTTCTACAGATGATAAGTTGTACTGAAGGCCAAATTTTTCCCCAAACCTGCAAAAAAATCCTTACAAAAATTGGAAGTGAACTTAGCATACTTTCCTGACACAATCTTCTTCGGAACACCATGCAATCTCACGATCTCCCTAATGAATACCTGTGCCACCTCACTAGCTGAATAAGTAGTCTTCATTGGAATGAAGTGAGCTACCTTGCTCAACCTATCGACCACAACCATGATAGAATCATGCTACCTCGATGTCCTCAGAAGATCTATAATGAAATCCATGGAAATGACCTCCCATTTCCATTCTAGAATCGAGATAGGTTGAAGCAATCCACTTGGATGCTTACACTCTACTTTCACCTTCCGACAGTCCAAGCATCTAGCCACAAACTTTGTCACTTCCTTCTTGAGATTTGGCAAATAATAGAACTTCTTTACTGTTGTCAATATCTTCTGATATCCTGGGTGACTCGAATATGGTTTAACATGAAATTCTCTCAAGATAAGCTTCTTGATCCCACTGTCATCTAACACATAGATCCTATCTTTGAATCTCACGAAACCATCTTCCATGAGATGATAGTCCACATCTTGATCACCTATACCATATTCTAACATGTCCCTAAGCTCATGGTACCTGTCATCCTATTGTCCTGCCTGTGAGATCCGATCCTATAAATCTGTCTCATACGAGTTCACTGCTGCAATGTGGTTCATTTGCAATCTCCTACTGAGAGCATCTGCAACCCTGTTCTTCTTACCCTTAATGCATCTGATCTCAAATTCAAACTGACTTAGTGTGGCCAACCACCTAGCCTTCCTGGCATTCAGATTTGGTTGGTCAAACAAATATCTCAATCCACTATGATCGTTCATCAATACAAACCTCTTTCTAAGAAGATAATGCCCCCACACCTTCAAGGCATGAATAATAGTTGCCAACTCAAGATCATGAGCCACATAGTTATGCTCGTGCTCATTTAGTTTCCTGGACTCATAACACACCACTTGTCCCTTCTGCATTAAGACTCCACCAAGTCCTCTCTTGTAGGCATATACACATACCACAAAATCTTTATCCAGGTTTGGAATCTTAAGAACTGGAGCATTTGTCAACAACTACTTCAATTGGTCAAAATTGTTTGCACATTCTTTTGTCCATTCAAATTTATTACCTTTTCTTTGCAGTGATGTAATAGGATATGTAATGCGTGAGAAGTTCATACACATTCTTTGGAGTTTCCCATTCCATGATAACTCTTATCTGTTATGGATCCACTGTTACCCCTTCCTTGGAAACAACGTGTCCCAATTAATGTACCTATGTATGAAAGAATCTGCGCTTTCTAAGCTTGGCATACAACTGATGCTCTCTTAGTAATATCAATACTATTGCTAAATGTTCGACATGTTCTTCCTCATTCTTAGAATATATCAATAGATCATCAATGAATACAATAATAAACTTGTCCAAATAAGAACACAATACACTGTTCATCAAGCACATAAAAGTAGCTGGGGCATTAGCTAAAACAAAAGGAACCATAACAAACTCATAATTCCCATACTTAGTCCTGAAAGCAGTCTTGCAGATTTCCTTTTCGTTGATGTGTAGCTGATGGTATCCTCATCTCAGATCAATCTTCGAGAACGCTGCTGCTCCCTTCGATTAGTCAAACAAATCGTCAATCCTTGACAACAAGTACTTGTTCTTGATCATCACCTTGTTCAACTACCTACACTCGATGCACAATATAATATTACCATCCTTCTTCTTCACAAACAACACTGGCGAACCCCAAGGTGATACAATTGGCATAATATATCCCTTATCAAGCATTTCCTTCAAATGAAAATTCAACTCTACTAACTCTAGTGTGCTCATCTTGTAAGGTGCCTTTGATGCTGGTGCTGCCCCTGATACCAACTTAGTAGAAAAGTCCACTTCCCTGTGGGGAGGCAACTATGGAATCTCTATTGGAAACACATCCTAAAACTATTGTAATACAAGGCACCTATCGCATATTTATGCATCCTCAACATCCTTACCCTTGTCACTAGAAATATGAATTGCAAACATTACACAACCTTTCCTACAACTGTGCTTAGCCTACATAGGTGTAACCATCCTAATTGATGTAGGATTCTTATTTCCCTACAAGATTCTCCTTTCCCCATTATCATTCAGCCACTCAATGGTCTTTTCATAACAATCTACATCGGTCATGTGAAGGTACAACTAATACATACCCAAAAGCATACTATATGATCCCAATGGAAGTACTTTCAAATGTGTTAATTTAGGCATAACATTAAGCTCAAATGCACAAGATCTTATCCAGTGATGAACTCTCTCCTTAGGACCTGTAGCCAACTGCGCCAACTAAGATTCTGCATGCACTTCTTTTCTCAAGCCACACTTCTCCACCAGGTCAGGATTAACATAACTATAATTAGATCTAGGATCAATCAAAATAGAAACAACTCGACCATAGAGCCTACCTTCCATCTCAATAATAAATGCATGGTGATATTCATTCTTGTTGTCCACAACTTCATAAATCTAAGGAATGTTATGACCAACATCCCCAACTGTTTGTGCCTCCTGAGCGCTATAGGTTTGAGGTCTGCTACCTTGGTATAATGGGAAATCCTTCTTGCGATGATCTTTTCTACCTATCCAACACTGCAATGGTCCCCTACCATCTCCTTTTTTTTGCTATTGTCCAGGATGTGACCCATATCCCTTCTCATCTGCACTGAAATTCTTGTAAGGAGCGAAATTTACTTTCTCACCTACATCGTGAGGTCTTCCCCACTTCGTGGCCACTTTGCTTTAACTTTCTCATTCCCCTTAAACTCACACTTAGGCTCATCTTTGTGCTTTGACTGCTCGTAATATTGTTTCAACTTTTAGATGGCCTCTTCCAATGATCTAAGCTCATCAAATTCAATTCGGTCTCTATATGCTACTGGTGAACCACTGATGAATCTCTGAATCTTGGCCTTCTCATCCTTGAGGTAGCGCACATACCTCAACAGTTCCAGGAACTTGATAGTATACTCATCATCTGTCATAGAACCCATCTGCAGCTCATAAAACTCCTTAGCTTTGTCATCATAGTACCTCTACAATACGTACTTCTTCTTGAAGAGTCCCTTTAACTCATCCCAAATCAACTCTTCTTCCTGATTACCCTTTAAATTCTTCACATCTTCCCACTAGATATATGCTTTCCATTTGAGACTAAAGGTGGCTATTTTGGATTTCATGTTCTATATATAGTTATGCAATCTGAAGAATTTCTCCATCCCCAAGAACCATGCCTCTGCATCTCATGAATTCTTCAGCTGTCCATCGAATGTAGGACGCTTGACTTTCTTGAACTCTTCAGGCAAGTACTGACTCCTCCTATGAGGATGATGACGATAATGATGGTGATAATGCCTCCTGGATGAAGAACTAGAATGATGCCCATACATACCAGTCCTCCTATCAGGTGTATCCAGTGATCTTCCACCTCTGACTATATCCCCTTTATCCAACCTGTATCCGGAGAAAGACCTGCTACGATAGGCCCCATTATTTTTTTCCCTCTTGCTCTTGATTGATCCTCAATAACCCCTATTTCTGCAAATCTTACAAGCTCTAAAGAATCACTGCATTGAATTTTTCCTGCCTTTCCTGAGCTCTTGCGAGTTTTTCCTGAGCCTCAACCAACCTATCATTGTTTGCTTTGCAACTTCTTATCTCTACCCTCAAACTCCTAAATGTATATGCTATACCAGGAGAACACTCATCTCCTTGCTTCCCAACTGATCTATAGGGAGAGTCACAAGAACTGTAGTCTACCATTTTGCTCGTCATCTCTGATTCTCTTCTTTGTGCAAGTAGGCCATGTGAGATAAACCAAATAGATACCAAAATCAAAACCGCACCTCATAATGTTCAGGAGAGGCTTATATCATTTGCAAAATCATTTCACATTAGCATGATACGTATATAACCATAATCATATCAATATAACAACATCATGCATGACCATACCAACTGTATACCATGACCCCGTGCATGACAACCATAACCTTGAAAACATCATATTTTGCCCAAAGAGAGCATAATTTGCTCTGATACCACCTTGAAGCCTGCCTCCTCCCACATTTACCCACTTTCACCGGTTTGCCTAGGGTAAACATGAGCTGAGGGTCATTATGATAGGACTCGACCTCCTATATCACCTTCAGAAAATGGAGTCGATAACTTATACCTTACTGACTTCCCTAATGTGTTATAGGACCTCTAGGAGCTACCCAACCCCTCCAGGAGTCCAACCCCTAAGTTAACTCTCTTTTTCACTGACCTAGAGCCTTAGTCACTCCCTTGACAAGGCGTGAAAGTGACTGTAAGCCCTCATTCACTCCCATAAGCCTGCTTCTCAGTGACTGTGGACTTTTCTAGTCAGTTTTGTGTCAACGACCCCAAATTTTGGGCCACTTTTTTCTGGGCTAAGACTCAGGCCTCTGCCCAGAACTTGATGAAACTTCCATAAATAATAAATAAAACATAAGCAAATCCTTTAGACATGAAAAATTGAACAACTAATTGACCCGACCTCTCCCAACCAAGACATGCATTATGTCAAACACATGGTAAACATGCAACCTATAGGTCATGAATGCATACCTGAACATAGGTATCTAAAACTTATATGAGGTTTAACAAGAAGGACCAATGCCTTCTCACAATAGTTGTCATAACACCAATTAGGTCATGCATTCATTATCCAAACATTCATTAATTAAAATGTGATAAGGGCCATACTTAAATCTGTCATATAACCATGCTTATAACCAACATATAATCAAGTAGATATCAATCATAGAACATCCATTAAAGCCAAATAATAACAAGTATAATTATTGGTTAAAGACAAGATAAACTTAGCTCTTATTAACCATATGAAAAAGCCAACTAAGTCAGGGACTTCCACGTACCACCCGACCATAGATTGGGCTGAACCAAATATTTCTTTCAACCAATCACCCGCATGCCATACTCCAAGCATGAATGTCATATCTCATGGGATAAACCAATCCATAAACAACTAAGGGAATCCAGAGGTTAAATCACCTCCACCCTCTCCATACCATGATCTCACCTAAACCGGTCCTGAGATCACAATACCAAACCGAGATTAGATTCCTAAGAATCTCTTCATCAATACCTTAAGGAATTTTCATGTCTCCTTAGGCTTTACCATGTCTCCTGCCATTACTGGTCAAGGGATTCCTAGGCCCTTGAGAATTTTCCCTGAGACCACCTCACCCGAATCTAAAACCTTATCGTAATCTAAAGCTCAAACAAGAAAGTATCCCATCGCACCATGACTATCTGGAAATGGAAAGGCAAGGCTAAAACCACTGTCGAAACTCAAAAAAACCCATGCCAATGACAACAAAGAAACTAAATACACACATGCATATAACATGCATGCCAAAACCAACTAGGAAATCATACATGCAACCTATTACCTGCAAGTATTTCTGCCAAATCTGCTTTATCCAACCTTTCCTTGCTCGATCCTTACTTTCCTTGTCCTTACTTTACTTTCCTCGTCCTTCCTTTACTTTCCTTATCCTTCCTTTGGTTGCTTACTTTCCTTCTCCTCTTGGTTCTCTTCTCCTCTCTGAGACTAATTCCAAAACAAAACTGACAAAAGCCCCCCAACTGATGCTTTGATGTCTTTTTATTATTGATGCCTTTAATTTCTTCATTTTCCCTTAATTTTCTTTTAATTTCCTCCTCGCATGCAACCTCTAACCTTTCACCTTGCTTTTGTCCTATTTTCCATTATTTTCATAAATAAAATACCAATAATGTCTTTTTGCCTTTTCAAATCCTTTTCCATTGCCTTTGCCAATTTCCCATAACCATAATAACCAACAAGTGATTCCCACTAGGATACTTCACCCAACATTAAGTTTTGAATAAGTGTCCCATGACCTTGGCCTTATTTTGCCTTTATTAACTTTATTACATGAAATTTTAACCCGAGGTTGCTACAAACACTCAAGAAGAGATATTGTGTTTGGAAGATGATCGACTTCATGCTATAAACAAAATGGATAACAAGATGGTTGATCTCGGAAGAATTTAACAAATAAAAGTTCTCCAACCCAAAATGACATTTATCTTGATAATCAAAATGATAAGCTTTGAGTTGTAAGGATCCGTGAAAGATGTGCTCTCCAACCCTTGGTATAATATATGGGATTTGTATGAAAAGAAACTAACCAAACAAGGATCCTTTATCTGATCAGAAAATATATCTTGAGGATTAGGAAGATTAACTTGGAAACACTAAAAGTCCTTCAAGAATGAACTTACACCCAACAGATAGATGTTAGGCGAAGAATTATGCGAGAAAATATGGATGCAAGTTAGTTCGAATATCTCATCAAAATTGCAAGAACTTGACATAACCATAAATAGGGGCTGAAGTGTCTCAACTTCCTCACAAATATCTGAACTTTCTAACTATGGATCATCGAATTTGGGTGGGTTAGAAAAATCAATAGGTAAACATGCACCACTATCGTCAGATGTATCAATGACAACATTGTTAGTGCCACTGGTTTGATCACATTTGAGATTAGTCATATTATACTCTTGATGGATAGAGTATTCAAATGCATCAATAAAAAAACTCCCTTGATCAGATAGAGTTGGGATATTTTCCTCCTTATGCAATATTTAAAGCTGAACAAATCATTAATGATGGATCCAAGCTTTTCATCATCTAATTGTAATATTACACCATCATGTACTTAGTTGCAACTACGATTAGCTAGATCACGATCTGCATGATTTAATGGAGTTGCTAGTATGGCAAACTTATCAAACATATATGGGTACACTGAATAATGTTCTAGAGATGAGGAAGAATGGAAAGACTCAAGAGGAGGAGCACCAGTTGTAATTAAATCAGAGTAAACTTGTAAAAATAATGGATCAATATCATTTTTATCAGTGTTATGGTCAAAAATAGGCATACCAACGTGACATTCAGAATGACCTGGATATACCAAGGATTCAAAAACCTAAAAACTTACCTATTCAAAATTGGTATCTAAAGGTGTATGAATTAGAGTAATTTCAGGATCATTCTAAATTGAAAGAGTATCCCAACCCATAAATGGTGATTGTATACCATGAGAAGCATGTTCTGAATTGATACCTTACAAATCCATGTCCACAAAATAAGGAAATATATCATTTTATGTACTTGGGCACTCATCACCATATGTATTAATGGGAACATGGGTGTCAAGGTGATGGTTTTCCAAAGTCTCAACTTGAATACAGGGCTCAAAATAATTTGATACGTTATCAAGGTTACAAGATTGGTGACTAGCCAAAAAGGTAAGATTATCATCTTGAAAGAGGGAAGAAAGATAGGACACATCTCCAACCATTTTCTCCTCTACATGTCAAATACAACTACCTTGTTCTTGATTATCGCTTGAAACAATAGGTTGAACATCATTATGAGTTGAAGTAGGTGGATCAAGTGGATCATGAAACAAGAAATCATGAGACATAGATGATAGAGGTTTTACGATATCCCGAAGGAAACTATGTTTTCAATTGGATTAGATTCAAGATTAGGCTTTTGTACATTTATATGATCTTGAAGAACCATGGGATCAACTTTCACTCTAGGCTCCATGCAATTACTGAACCATTCCAAATTCTCCTCAATAGGATCTAGATCATGGGAAGTGGATGGAGGTTGAATGGACAAATCACTAATTTGAGTTTAAGATTTCCCAGCTTCAACATCATCACCAGGAAGCACCCAAATAGGTACTGAAAAAGGATAAGGACAAGGAAAAAAAGGAATAGTATGTTCCTCCTTGGAAGATTGAGGTGTCTCATGGTTTAGAGAAGTTGGGGGAGGAGATTCATTTGGGGGTCAGCATTCAAAAGATTTCAAGGTGAGTAGAATCAAACTTTGAAATTTTTTCTTAGTGAAATCTGAATCAATCACTCCCTTGGGGAACTCATAGAAAAGGTGAAGAAATCGATGAAGAAAATCTTCTTGAGATTCACCATGTTTCATTCTAAGCAAATCAATCCTTTTACAAACATCTTGATAATCATACATGTCAAAGGATTGATGAAGCTCCACGATGAGTTGTTCAAATGAATGAATGGTAGAAACTGGTAAATTCTTACACCATTTGTTAACTCAACCTTCAAGTGTGAGGGTGAATAATTTACTAGCAATATCTTCACAGTTAATTTCATAATATTCGTAAAATTTGAGAAATAGAGATATATGCTCGGTTATGAATGTTTCACCCTCGCCATCAAACTTCAATTGAGATAAGTCATCGATTAATTCCATGAGAAATTTAAAATTTGATATATTAGAAAAACATCCTGGGATTATGATTTGGGAAAGAGCCATTTAAGATAAGGGATTCAAAATAGACTCAATGGGCACAACTTGTGATATGACACTCCTTCTAGCGCCCGAATATTGATGGTGCTAAATATTGGAAACATATAGGGTGTCTCCCCGATGTGAAGTCCCAATTAGACCTCACAACGTTTGGAGTAAGAGCCCGATTCGGAGTATTGACCCGACCATCATAACTTAAGGTTTACCTTGGCTATAATGAATAACATAATTATTGCACACATATCTTGTGAAATTGGCAAGTGAGTTGACACTGTGTAACACCAATTGCAAAGTGTAAAAGGAAACTCACTTGAAGGAAGTGATGGTACTAACCTAGGAGAGACGCACAAGAGTAAGAAAGATTGATTAGTTATCTATTGAAATAGTTCACATAGACACAATGATCATTGAGGAAAATACAACACACATTCAACAAGATAAGCACCAAATCCAATGAAGTGCAATTTCTTTAGTACATAAGGAAATAACATATACCACAAACATCTAAGGAATACTTCTAAAATATTCACAATACATGAATACAATTGTGTTGGCTTGATGAGTTTCTATTATTATGTTAAAGATCCAAGTACATAGGTACAATGACGATACACTAGCTCCAATAG
The DNA here is from genome assembly GCA_000404065.3 of Pinus taeda. Lineage (NCBI taxonomy): Eukaryota > Viridiplantae > Streptophyta > Pinopsida > Pinales > Pinaceae > Pinus > Pinus taeda. The sequence continues at coordinate 19,852 of APFE030624021.1, forward strand.
TGGAACATTAAGTCACTTCTTGCTTCTCCAGGGAATGATATTCTCTCCTATGTCAAGCTAGAGAAGCCAAAGCTAGATTTCCAAAGCCTAAGCCTCCAAAATCCCTTTAATTGAGTTATGAGGGTGTATTTATAACAAGAGGAATGACATTTCATATCGCCTATGAGGCTTGAGCTACCCTCATGACTCTTGGACTCGTAAATGACTTTTCAACTTCTATGTAGTAACCTTGGGTTAAAAGTTGATGTAATAAAGTTAATAAAGGGAAAATAAGACGAAGGTCATGGGACATGTATTCCAAGCTGAATGTTGGGAAAAAAATCCTTGTGGGTCTTCATTTGGTTTATTATGGCGAAGGAAATTGACAAAGGCATTGAAAAGGCAAAGAGGCATTAATTGTCATTTTATTTATGAAAATAATGGAAAATGGGGGAAAAGGAAGGTGAAAGGTCACAGGTTGCATGTGAGGAGGGGATTGAAGTAAAAATAGAGGAATAGAGGAAAATGAAGAAAATAGAGTCCTCAATAATAAAAAGCCTTATGAGGATCAATTCATGGCTTTTAACTGTTCTATGGTGGAGCTCTCACTCTATTCTCTTTATTCTCTCATACTCTTGCACACATAGAGAATTCTTGGAGTACTATAGCATTAGAGAAAGGAAGGCAAAGGAAAGATAAGAAATTAAAGTGAAGCAAAGGTCAAGCAGAGAAGAGCTGGATCAAGCAGCTACAACATGATTACTTGCAGGTATTGAGCTTCATGTATGATTTCCTTGCTAGATTTGACATTCATGGTACATGCATGTGTGCATTTGGTTCTCTTGTTGTCATTGGCATGATTTTTTCCAAGTGTGACAATGGTTTATGCTTTTCCTTTCCATTTCCTGATAGTGATAGTGTGACAGAGTTCTCCCTTTGGTTGAGCTTGGATTATCAGATGGTTTTGGAACTGGGTGAGGTGGTCTAAGGAAAATACCCAAGGGCCTAGAAATTTCTTGACTGGTAATGGCGGGATACATGGTAAAGCCTGAGGGTGGAGAAGGGAAAATTACTCAATGTATTGGTGAAGAAATCTGGAGGTATCCATGCTTGTTTAGGGCCTAGTGATCCCTTGACCGATTTTAGTGGGATTACGATAGAGCTTGGTAGTGTATGTTTCTTTGTTTGGTCCTAGGAATCCTTTGACTGGTAATGTTGGGATTGTGGTAAAGCCTGGTTGGGTAAGTCCTTGCTTCGAGCCTAGAAATCGCTTGATTGGTAATGGTGGGATAAAACTTGAGGAAGCCTTTATTGTTTTTTGTGAGTCCCACATTCATGCTTGGAATATGGAACAAGGGTGATTTGATGAAATAAAGATTTGGTTCAGCCCAATCTATGGTCAGGTGGTACGTGGAAGTCCTTGAATTGGTTGGCTTTTTCATATGTTAATAAGATCTCTTTTCCTCTTGTATTTTGTGAGTAAATTTACTTGTTATTACGTGGCTTTTATGGTTATTCTATCATTACTATTATTCTAGTTATATGCTAGTTGTAAGCATTGTTTCATGACAGATTCTAGTTATGGCTATTAACATGTTTTGATTGGTAAATGAATGGTTATTGAATGCACGACTTAATAGATGTTATTGCATTTATTGTGAAAGGGAATTAGACCTTCTAGATAATTCTCAGATAATATCATATCTCTATGTTCAAATATGCATTCATGACATGTAAATTCATGTTCTCAAAATGTTTGATGAAATGTCTGTCATGTTTAGGCTTGGTTAGGTCAATTCCTTGATCAATTTTTGTGTTAGAGGATTTTTATTTGTGTCATTTATTGTTTTGGAAAGTTTCATAAAGTTCTGGGAAATGATTTAGAGTCTAGCCCTTAAAAGGTGGCACATATATCGCTATTGCAAGCACAAAACTAGGAATTTGGGACTGTAGTCGCTGGCTTACAGGCTTATGCATGCGACTAGAGGCCTATAGTTGCATGGATGTAGGCTTATGCATGCGACTGGGAGTCGAAGTCAATGAAAAAGAAAGTTGGCTCAGGATTTGGGCACCTAGAGTGGTTGTTTAGCTCTTGGGGGTCTTATAGCTCCTAAGGAAGGTCATTAAAGTTTTAGTTTGTTGATTCCGCTTCATTAACTGTACTTGGGAGGTTGAATCTTGTCATAGTACCCCTCATCTCATGTTTACCCAGATAGGCCCGTGGAAGTGATTAGATGTGGGAGGAGGTGTTATAGAGCGGTAACAAAGCATGGTTCAAATACTTGGACTGGATGGACGGAATGTGCTTATCACACATGCATGTTAGTTGTCTATGTGATTGTTATGCATGCATTGTGATCGTCCTTGTTTCAGTTTTTACCATCATGATGATAATGTGTTGGCTAATATAGAGTAGGAGATGTAGATCGTCAGAGCGAGGTTGCAGCGCTAAACCTTAAGGTAAGTGCTGATCGTCATATAGGTTTGTATGTTGGGCATGTAGGTATGTTGGTTAATGATTATTATAAGAATTATGGTTATATAGATGACTATGAATCTATTGTTTTTGTGGTTACATGCATGATAAATGTTAGTTGTTCAATGTGGTCATATGCACGTGTGTCATGAATGGTAGTAACTTGTTGTCATATGCATTACAATCATATGCATGATGATTATGGTCATTGCATTTAAGATCCTGATGTTATATGTATCATGCTAATATGGGTTGGTCTGTGCATATGGTTATGGCATTGAAGTATGATATATATATTTGTGATATTGTGTCGTAATAATCTGAACTTACTTGTGCAGATGTGATAACCTCTCTTGAGATACATTGAGGTTTGAGTTGATTATGTTGTCTATTTGGTTTATCTAACATGGTATGTTTAGAGGTTGTTTGAATGTTTGCATAAGTGCATGATATGAGTATGTGTCTATAATATTGCATGAAGGAGTGATCTTGTTTTAGGATGGTTGTACTAACGTAAAGTGTGCTAGGATAGTTAATATGCACTTGAGTACAAGTGGCTAATAGTTGTAGTATTATGATTGATGACTGTGAGTTGATTATGATAGGGATGTTAGTTTTGGTAAAGGCTAATTTCAAATTAATAGACATGATGTCTTGATATTTGGAATTGACATGTGTGAACAGTTGCAGGTCAACATGCTTGGTATTAGCATGACAAGGTAACAATTGATTTGTTTATATAACTAACAGATGTGTGATATGATAACACGTAATAAGACTCAATTGCAACAAGGTAAAAGTTAAAATAAAGGAATTGGGTGAGAATTTATTTAGTTGTGTTTGGAAACCACAATTCCAAATGAATGAGTGCTTTTCATGAATACAGGAAGTCTTCTTAACCTTCATTTTGTCTGACATTATGTGAATATGTGCTAGATTAATGAACATGTATATGAGAAGCATATTAGTTATTTTTTAGTTATGGCTGGATCCATCAAGGGAATTAGAGTCCCTTGAGAGATGGCGTGGATATGTTCAGTTACAGGGCAACGTGCTTGACACAAAAAGGTAAGATAATCGATATATTGTTATATTTATTTATACATTGATAGTTGTGTGTTTATGGTAGTATGATGCGGGGAATTGTATGGAAAAAGAGATTGCTATGAAATATTGAAGAAGGCTCGGGTTGAGCTTTTCCTTGGAAGTATTGGGTACCCATCAGGACTGAGTCATGGTGTTTGTTACTAGCTTTTTGCTTTCGGTGCTTGGTGATTTGTTAAATGCTTGATTTTCGGTTTTGTTTATGCCTAGTGTATGGCCATACCACTTTGTTTGTGGTGTTGTATTGTTATTGGTTTTCATGGTTTTATTCTTATTTTCCTTGTTCTTATATTTTATGTTTTGAGGGTATTGGGAATTGGTTGGGGAAGTAGGAAAGTTAATGCGGCTCGGGGAGAGCTGAATGGAACCCAACATATAATATAATACCCAGATGAAGCTCAGTGCATGAGTAAAGGGAAACTGAAGGTAAGAATATGGCATCTAGTTGGATTGGTTGGGTCCATGGGGATGAATGGACAATGGTAGGACATGTTAGTGTCGGTCTTAAGCCCGCCATCAGTGATCAACAGCTCTTTGCATATGCATATGTAGGTGTCTCATCAGCATCAGTTTTGCATCCCATTAGGCATGCCATAACACTGATGGAGGAGCTGGTCTTGTTCCCTTCTTGGCTTTGCTGGAATCAGGTCATATCACCATATCATTTGAAAAACTTGTGCCTCACTTATTGCAGTTTTGTCTTGTGTAAATCCCAAGTCTAGGTCTAGGGTTTCCTAGGTTTAGGGTTTCGGTCAAAATCATTTCAAAGTCATGAGTCTGAAGTCCAATGGTCTCCAGCAAGCCAGAAGGAGGTATATAACCATGTTCCTTGATATTTTTCATCAACTGCAACTCATTAATACCTTAGTTTAAAAAACTCTGTTTTTTTTAAACTCAAGGTCATGTGAAACGGCAAAAATAAGGAAAATCTTCATAAATCTTCAGAATACCGGCAATACCCTGGTTTCCTCATCAGTATCCATCAGAGAATTTATCTGCAAAAAGAACCAAGTGAAAACACTTAAAAAATCAATTCCAGGCAAAGTGAAAATTAAGAAAATAGTGTTAAATTAAATGCCAAAACATGCAACATTTGAAAGTGGGTCTAATGTTTTAATATTTTTTTTTAAAGTGGACCTATAAAGACCCAAAAGCTCTCTTTATGGCCTCATTATACCTTTGTAAACTTGCAAGACACAAAGAGAATCAAAACACGACGATTTTGATACGATTTCAGTCATTTCTGGAGGAGCGACCGATAGAACAGAAGTGCGACTTATTGGGCGAAGTGCGACCGGTCAGAGCCACTCCCTCTGTGCATTTCCAGAACAGGTGCGACGGGTCAGGCAGGAGCGACCGATAGAGCAGAGGTGCGACCGGTAGATCTGTATTTGCCAGAAATTGCTCAAACAATTAAAATCGCCCTCCTAAATTGCTAAATCGACCAGGTAAGCTCCGAATTTATCCATGATGGCAAGTGATGA